>JAJLRJ010000011.1:7756109-7762198 GCA_024195265.1 Dendrophyllia cribrosa | reverse complement strand
TTTTGATGGACCAAAATCTCCACAAATTGGCTGTTACTGAGGCCAGTGATGTTCAAGCTCTCTTTCCTTCCGTTCCACAGCCGAAAAGTTTATCCAAACAAAACATAAAAAGAAACAAAACTAGTGAAATGAAAGCACCGATAATTTACCGAGGATTTTGTAGCAGTTTCAGTCCTTGGTACAGAAAATACACAACGATGCACTTGGATTTCCTTTTTTTATATGAAATGCCCGAATTTCGATGGCAGAGAAAATGGCGGATGTCACAGTTGACGCGCGCAAGGAATTGTGGTTGCTAGGATCCTTAGCAAACCATAAGTATTAACACTTGTCAGGTACTGATACGAATAAATTAATTATTTTATTCAGTTGCGAAGTATTGAGCTTAGCAACATAATAATAAGTTGACGAATAATGTATCTGGGTTTGTTTACGTTCTAAAAACTGCACCGCTATTGATAGAAACTGAATATTAAAAATAGCTCGCGGGCCCGAAATTGAACAGGGAACCCAAAATTATGGCATTAAATTTCAGCAGCCATTACTTTTTCTTAGGCCACAGGGTACCCAACATTTCCACTTATACGGAAACTGCACTCCGAATGTTCCGAAAGTGTTAGGGTATCTGTGTGCTAGTAAAAGCGCGGGCGCGTTAGGAATTGAGGCATTGACACCGTGGAAATTAACTCGGCTTGAAGGTACTACCCACGATTGAGGAAACGATTGCAACTTGTGGTGATATCTCGTCAAAATATTATCCTTCTCTAACACGTAAGCTGGATAGTCTTTGTGTAGTATAACGTCTGTTTTACCGCGAGATGTTCTGCTTTCAGCTTTCCAAGGCACGAAATCAACGATGACGTTTTTAAATCTCGCTTTTATGCCTGCTGCCTTGATGCCATCCTGAGCCAATTCACTGAATGCTTGGGAAGTGTCTGAGCTGACAAGAAATGAAATATCCGCATCGTGATCATGAGGAAGCACATCACCCATACGATAAGCGCCGAGAAGGGTACCTGAGAAAAATGGGTTTGAATAAATTGTTAAGGCGTGGTTTTACCTGAATTTTAATGACATTTTAAGAAGGTTAAAAGAAGAAATAAAAGAAAGGAAATGTTTTTTTGGACACCAACAGACAGTTCATACCCACACAAGAGCACCCCAGGTTGCTAGTGGACTAACTTGGTGTCCGTTTATTAATTATTAACTACAAATTCTTATTTTAAAACTTCACTAAATTCTCAAAATGTCTTATTTCTCTAAATTTTACAAATCCTTTGAGAAAAACTATTTCCTCCCAAAAACACCCAAAAATCACCCAAAAATTTACAAAACATCCCACAACATAGATCCATGAGATGAGTGAAGGGTTTTTGGATTGCTTGAAACGTGAACGAGACATTTCCATTATAGTCATGTTACAAAAAGAACTGTACTCATAATAAATAGGAAACAACGAATCAATGGTCATTGAACTTTTCTCCGTCAAGCGTACTAACCGACTTCGACTTGAAAGAATTTCTTAATTTTTCTCTTTTCCAACCTAGCAGCACTTCAGAAAAGAACAGCCTGATGTAGCCTCCACCGCGGTCAAACGTCCGAGGCGTTTTTCGTTTTATTTAGTGGGATTTCATTTTATATCAAATGGAAATATAGCAAGGATGTATAAAAAAAATTAGTTGACGTAACTATCTTTTAATTTTTCTCAAAATAATGAGCTTTTTCCGTTGAAAACTGACCAAAACTCTTTGCGCCTGATCAAAATTATGTTCACTTGGCAAATGGCGCCGACAATTCTGCAGTTCAAAGTTTTTAAACACTTAGAACATTTTTAGTAAACTTTCAAAACGTTTGGTAAATGACAGTGTATTGGCAATATATTAAACTTTAAACAGTAAAATTGAGAACCGTAACTTTTAAGTACCTTGCAAATTTCTCTCGTTAATTTGACCGCGGTTAAGTGGTACCCACATGCGCTTTGACCGCGGTTAAAATGTAGCCTGATTCTCAGACGGTCCGAGGTCGCTCGCACTCAACTCCAGTTTTCTCGCCGCCTGATGTACTTTGTTTGCGAGCTTGTTCTTTACGCCATCTGAACGTTAAATATTTCCACCAATCAGGAGTGAATGTTAGCCGTTTTTTTTGTCTCCATCAGGAATTTCAATATTGGGACAGAACGTACGCTAATAGGCCATTTGCACGATGGCGTCATTTGACTACAACTACCAGAATTCATTTCGTTTTTCCTTTCTTATTTAAATTTTGTAATCCCAGTGCGGTTTAAATAACAATAGCCCTAATTTGCACTACAAAACAAAAAACTGAAGGATTCTGGTAGTTGTAGTCATATGACGTCATCGTGCAAATGGCCTATTGGTGGAAATATTCGACGATCAGATGACGTCATGAACAAGCCCTCCAACAAAGGACATCAGATAAAGAAAGGAGGGTGTAGATACGGTAATTGTTAAAACAATTTCTTCATTATTGCACCTCGATCCACGCCCCCAACCCCCCCCCCCCCCCCCCCCCCCCCCCCTCTTCCAAAAAAAAAATAATAATAACAAACATACTCAAGTATTCTTAACACCTTCCCGTCGCTTTTCGGCTCTTTAGACCATCGCGCCTCGCCGTCCCCTCCCCTGTTTATACCCTACCCCACCCCCCTCTACACTTCTTCAACCTTCTCCTCTTCCCAAGAGAAAACAACCTTACCGTAGTCAAGCCAGTACTGAACGCCGAACTTGTCAAATGCCCGTGAAATATTCTGCACCATGGTCCTTAAAATTCGATGTTTTTCATCAGGTAAGAAGCATTCGTCATTGTATCCCCCGCTGACGGTTGGCAAAAAGACAAGGTGCAGAAACGCAACTGCAAGCAACACAACGATAAGCAGGATTTTCAAGACTCTGCCTTTTTGCCGGATCATTCTGTTCCCTCAACTGAAAAAGAGATTCATATATTTTGAATTGCTTCAAAAATAATGAACAAAATACATAGAACCAAATATAACTTTATGTTATTATGATAACTTCATTGTTATTCATCTGGAAACTGTTACCTACGTGCAAAAATAAATTAGAAGGGCAATATCGATGATTTCAACTTTGGTTTACTATTTCTCTTTTCAGTTTTTATGATCATTATGCATTCATTCTATAAACTGCTATATTCCACTCCGATTTGATAAAATATTGAAAACAAATAACATATATGCTTGATGCTAAATAGCAGCTCAGTAAGTAAAGCTGCCTTCGAATGTTTGAATGTTTATTTTCACACGTCATTGAGATAACTAACCGGTCATTATAAACACATTTGAATTTGTCGGTTTGACTTTCAAATATGAAGGTTCCCTGAATTGTGTATTTTACGTCGCTCATATTATAAATTTCCAAAAAGCCCTCTTATTGAGTAATTTTTCAGTACTAAAATTCGAAGAAAAAGATAATTATAATTATAATAATTATTACACATTTCAAAAACACGACACAATGTTTTAGTTTGGAAAACATGTTTCTGATACTTCAGTATCAGTTCACGATGTTTACAAAACTGATGAACCGATGATGGATACTGAAGTATATGAAACATGTTTTCCAAACTTAAAACATTGTGTCATGTTTTTGAAATGTGTAATTATAATAATTAATGCGTTCAAAACTGAGTGTATAATTTATATGATAATAAGTTTAATAACACCAACCCATACGAAAACAAACAGATGTGATATATTCAATGATTTGTCAATTACCATCGGAGGTATAAAAGATGTCGTTTTGAGGACGAAATGAGGTCAGCTAGGATTTTCGAAATGGCGAAAGCAGTGAGAAAATACGTGAGAGTTCTTTTCCGATCCCTAAAGTTATCTGCCGTTGAAATATTCATCTAAAAGAACTGACGTAGTTTCCTTTGTATAACTCACTGACTACAATGACGTGGAAATACTAACAGTCTAACGCCATTCCATCCGTTTTCCCAAACATTTCTCGTTGGGTACAGAAACGAATTTTCGAAATCACGAATGAGGTAGCAAAAAAATTATCTATTGATCGACATAACCGTAATTTATGACAGACTGATATAATTGCCTTCATGCGTAAATAAATTTGAAAGTTACTACGTATTGAAAAGGTGATTTAAAAAAGTTGAAGCTTGCCACAATGTAGCAGGAGCAGTAATTCTTGGCTTGCAGATCTCCATGATAACAATTGTCCGCCGACACAAATTTGCAAAGCAAAACACAACAAAAGGAAACACTTACCAGCCTTTAGCTTACGTGGTGTGTGCTTCAGTATCGCCAAAAAATACTCTCCGTGACACCACACATATTCAACGGAAATGCTAAACCAACATTCCTGACTTCACTTCACTGATCCTAGCAAACTGTTGTTAGGTAAAACATTTTAATTGGTTACGGTAGATAAATACTTCTTCAACCGTCCAACTCCAAGAGTCGAACCGACTGAGAAGTGGACTGTTATAATGTTTTAACATTTAGGTATGAGTAAATGATTAAATCATATAGTGTGTTTATTCATTCACCCGTCCAATACTTTTCGATTAAATGCTTCAATTTGTAATAAGTGAAGTTTGGTTATCGTGTGAATTTCGATTTTGGACGTTCTTGGTGCAGTTGTGGTCACCGATTATTCCGCATGGTTGTATCATGAACCCAGTGAAGTCGATTAACGTGAGAGGTCCCAGATGGATAATGCCTTATATCGTCCATTTCTATACTGGACGAGTCACATGTATACTGCTGAAGAGGTTTAATTTGAATGGTCTCACCATTAAGGATTTCGTTCACAAACTCAAAAAATAAAACTACACAACACGTCTCATTGGCCTGACTCTGGGAGTGAAAGGGTCACCCTTTCACTCCCAGAGTCAATTATGGAGACATGTAGTGTTGTTATAATTTTTGAGTCTTTGTCAACGAAATTCTATGATGTAATCATTCATTGAAACCTCTTTGGCAGTACGTTTACATGGAACAATTTGTTTTTTAATATTTTGCAAAACAAAATTTGGCATTTTTCTTGAATTTTGATCTTTGGCACTCTTGGGAGTTAAAGGGTTAAGAGCGTCGAAGAAAAGACGGGGCATAATCTTTCTTGTAGCCATTTTACTTCTTGACTTGACGAACTAACCCATGCACAACCAGACGTCGATCTAACGTTGAGTTTTTTAAGTTTGTCCGAGACGGATGCTGCATTACTGGCATGAAAACGGCACATGAATCAAAGAAAAGTATGTAAAAAGGGTCTTTGTGACATGAACATGATTCAATGAAAGCGTGCCAACAGTGAATAAATAATATCCACTCCCCTGTCCTCCCCCCCTCCCCCCCTCCCCCCCCCCCCCCCTCCCCCCCCCCAAAAAAAAAAAACGGGCTGAGGTAAACGCAAAATGGGGGTATTTTTCCGCAACTCCCTCAATAAAATCACAGATAGTATCACTGAAATGCATTCATCCCCCTTCCTTCTCTCAATGGTGTCATGCAAGGTCAAACACTTTCGTAGCCAAGCCAACAACGAAGTAAGAATTATCACAGTCAAATTTAAAAATCGCTTAGAACGGTCTCAGTCAACAGTTTTGTCCAAGAAAAAAAATCGAACTGAGCTGTTCATTAGAGGAGCTGTGTCATGAGGATTTTGTTGGTTTTTGGATCAAAACTGCCCCAAATTAAAACTAATTAAGCAGCTCTGTTACACAAGAAATACTTAAATAACAATAAGGGGAGATGTCAAGAGAAGTTTCGAAGAGAGAATAAATCATAATAGTTTTAAATAAGTTTTCCAAGGCACAAGGCGATAAACTGCCAATTTATTTTTCAAGATAAGTTGCAATTCATTTTCATCCTGGCCATCTGCAATTCAAGACACTTAAGTTTACACTTAGAGAACTTTTAAAATAATTTTAAATAAAACTGGACCGATATGTTTGGGTTTTCACTGATATACATAATATGTCTTTTGGGGGTATTAAAGTAACATTAACAATGGCGACATAACTGCTTTAACTCAACTGCTTCTGGCAATCGCCATAAGAAGCAATTCCAAACTCCTGCGTTGGTCTGAAGAACC
>JAJLRJ010000011.1:7488609-7751109 GCA_024195265.1 Dendrophyllia cribrosa | reverse complement strand
TGTAGTGCTGATTGTCTGTCGATCTGTTGTGCACGTTGTTGGCCCGTATTAACAACAGAGTCAGGGTACCCACGTTTCTTGAAAAACTGGCACATTTCTTCTGATTTGTTGGAAAAATCAGAGTCATCACTACATAGACGTCGAAGTCTGAGAAATTGAGAATACGGAATGGCGTTTTTAACGTGCGATGGATGTGAGGATGAATGTAACAGATAACTGTGGGAATCTGTAGGTTTGTAGTGCACACTTGTGGATAAACTGTTACCGTTGATTGAAATATTAATGTCAAGAAAAGCGACTGAGGTTTCGGAAATTTCCCAGGTATATTTTAGAGCTGGATGAAAAGTATTGACAGAAGTTATGAATTGATTAAGTTCCTCTTTACTGGAAGAGGTAGCGCCAATGCAATCATCGATGTAGCGGCCGTAGAGTTCGGGTTTGGTTCCGTGGTACTGATTAAAAAATTTGTCTTCGATGTGGCCTACAAAAAGGTTAGCGTAGCTTGGTCCCATTTTGGTGCCCATGGCGACTCCATTTACTTGTTTGTAGTAGTTTTGGGAAAATGAAAAACAGTTAAGTGTCAAAACTAATTCGGCCAAGCGGAGCAGTGTTTCTGAGCTTGGGTTTTGAATGGAGCGCTGGTCGAAAAAATATTTTAGTGCTTGAAGTCCTTCGTCATTGGGGATGACGGTATATAAAGAGGTAATGTCCATAGTGAAAATTAATTTGTTTTCGCTGGGAAAACTGAAATCCCGGAAAATTTCGAGTGCGTGATTGGTGTCCTTAATGTACGAGGGTAGTGATTTGACAATGGGGGCCATGATTTTGTCTAAATAGCTAGAAATTAGTTCGGTAGGACAGCTACAAGCGGAAACAATTGGTCGGCCCGGATTGTTTGGTTTATGAATTTTAGGTTTGAAATAAACGCGTGAGGTTCTAGGAGTAGTGATGATGAGATTGTTGGCGGTAACTGGTAATTGTTGTTTAGTAATGAGGTCTTGGATAGTTTCTTTGACAATTTTTTGGTTGGTAGAAGTGAGATCTTTATCAACTTTGGCATAGAAAGCGGTGTCAGAAAGTTGCCGAAAAGCCTCTTGTCGGTAAAGGTCGGTCCGCCAAACAACTACCGCCCCGCCTTTGTCGGCCGCTTTGATAACAATGTCGCGTCGTTTGCTAAGACTTTTGAGCGCTGCCCATTCTCCTGTTGAAAGGTTGGAAATTTTGGTGTGGCGGTTAAATTTAAGTTTTTGGACATCGTGACGACATTTTTTGATGAAAAAATCTAGAGAAGAAAACTGGCCCTCTGGGGGAGTCCATTTTGATTTGCGAACGTTGAGTGTTTCAAAAACATCTTTTTCCGAGGTGTTAGAATTGTAATACCCGTGTGCAGTATATTTATACTGCGAAAACTTTTCAAGTAATGCGGATCTGGATTTGAACGAAAATAACGTCGGATCGACGGATCGGGCCAAAAAATAGCTCGGATTGGCGGATTTGCATACCCCTATTCACCCCCTCCCATGATGTTGATACGATGTGTTACAAAATCGCGTATTGAAAACTCGAGATTTTAAAAATTTGCTCTTCACTCTCTCCTTGTCCATGCCGGATACAAAGCCACACTGTTTTTTAAAGGATTATGCTGTGTCCCTTTCAGTTGCTTATACAATATTATATTTATATTATCACTTGCTGGGAAGAGAAATTCACAACACGGTGAACATGTAAATGTATAACTAAACAATGGCTATAAAGTCACGGGCAATCGATTTGTGAACGGAGTATTAATTTGACGGTTGAATCATTGTCATATTGGGCCATTCTGTGCTATTCTCCCCTCCCATCCAAGAACAAGACACACAACAATATCTGGAGAATAATGGTGTGCCGCGGGTAACCAGCACACCGAGGGTAAAAACAAAGCAGAAAAGTAAGACGCACACAACAACGACAACAACAACTAGAAGTGGCTGGTAAAAAGGCAAACCCGAAATTAAAGAAAAAATACTTAACTTATAACAAGGGCCAATCCTGTTCCGCGGAACTCTTGACTGAAGAATACCAGTCTGTCCAGGAAATCTAGCGGGAGGCGAAGACTCAGAGCCACGCGCCGACTTAACCTCCCTCGAGGAACGAAATACACTTCTCGTCTTCCGAATTCGAAGCCAATTCGACCGATAGATACTCATTGACAGTGGACCAGCCGAATTCACTTCTATCGGCCAACTTAATGACTTCGATGCGTTTCTCGGTCAATTTAATACCTTCTCCAATAGCATCTTTGGCCTTTTCGTAATTGGCGTTCGCCATAGAATCCCTAGCTTCTGTAAGCGAGTCGAACACTTCCTGCTGATGCGCGAACTGCTTCTTGTTGCCCTTCTATCTGAATTCAATCTCGCTCCTTTTGACCCGCTTAACTGCCGACGACACCGACACCTCGTGCTCGTCCGACAAACCGCGCTTCAGATCGGAAAGCCTTGCATCGATAACCGAGGTAAGCTTTTGTGATAAAAAACCGAGAACGTTGACAAAACCGTACGCTATAGCTTTCTAAACACTTAGATCGACGTTAGAAACTGTACAAATGCCGGATTCATCAGTCGAAGTGTTCCGGAACCGTTTGGCAGAGGCATCGAGACGGAAAAATAAACGAACCAGTGCTGGTAACACGCCGAGAGAAAGAATATACATCCAACACTTGCTTAAATACTTCTATACAGAACACCCAGGAGACTACACAGCATAACTAACATAGAAACACCCGTGAAAACCCCAAACACATGTGTCGGATTCCGAAACGCACAGAATACAAATATATGCTAAACTTCGTATCGCACATATTGTGCTATTCCATTTAATAACCGTAACCGCCCCTCCCCCTCCCCCCCCCCCACTCCCCACCCCCTCCCCCACCGCCCTATTGAGGGACAATTACGAATTTTACCCCTTAGGAAAAAAATATCAAAGTGCCGACACATGTTTTTGATTGATAAAAGGTACCGACAACGCTACCCCTTCAAAAATGACTCTTGAACCCTCCCCTCTCCCCCTAGGATTTCCCTACCCCTCAATAGGGGGGGGGGGGGATGCGGACATTAAATGGAATGGCCCATTATTTAGGTCATTAGCAACAAATTTTTCGTTTCATGACCAGAAATACGAAACAGTATGGCCGCCGCGCAAGTGAACCGAAAATCAAAACCATAACAAAGAAAACAGTGAAATTTTGAGTTACCTTGATTTAATATTCGTTATTTCAAGGCAATAACATCAGTAGCTCAAGGTCCAAAAATCTTAAAACGAAGGACCGGTTCCGGTTCCCGTTTCAATCTTTTTTTCTTTCGGCAAAAGAGCCCGAAATCCGCCATATGACTTCTCTATTTTCCTGCAAAGTTCACCAACATGTTTTATAAAATAACTGAGATACTACGCGCGTTCTGATTGGTCAAAAACCTATTGACTATTGTGCCGGTAAACTCATAGCAAACCGCGCAAGAGAAACCGTAAAGTAAACAAAGTTCAATTTTCCGTTACTGCATCACCACACGCGTGAGGGAAAAGAATTTCACAACTCGAGCCGGTTTAGTGTCTTATTGCATATTGTGGTCTGTTAGAAGATGAGAACAGAAGATATGTTTCTTGAAAACTAAGTTGCTGCTCAAACCTACGCACCTTTCCCACGCACGCGAGCAAAAACTGGCTTATCACCAAAAGAACATTTAGCTTTATTTTAAAAGTGATATCAACAACAGGAATATATTTTCATTAACATTGGCTTGGAAAGGATTACATGCAGCGATAAAGGAAAATCAAAACAACCTTGATAATACTTTATGAAGTTCACTGAACTGACGGTTTAGTGAAAAGCTCAAAATGGATCCCAAAGAGCAAACAATGGCTCTCAAACTGAGGACATTTTCGGTTGAAATTCAACTGAAGTTTATAAATGTAAGCTTACCTACATATCCTAAGATAACTTCTACATAAGACGGATTTGCACAGTAGAAATAAAAAGTATAGCTTTTTTGTTTAGGAGAATTATTTTACGCCGATTCCATTTAAGATTATACGCGTTATCGTGTTGTGTTTTTTAGAGCACTTTGCTTTCTATGGAATACTTTTGTACCGGATGCGGTTTAAATTCTGATTATGTGTCCAAGCAAGGATGATCAATTAGCAAGAAGAAAATGAAACTAACAAAAATTATAGGTTTATGATTAAACAAATTATTTGCATGAAATGGTCAGTCTTTTCCATCAAACCAATCAAACTCTCAGAACTGTAGGTTTAAAAACAATGAGCTTAGTTTTCATTCAGCACTTAAAATGTAGAGAAGTACGGGCTTCACTGTACACTTCAAAGTAAGTAGATAAAGTCGAAATCAGTTTCAGAAGCTGAGTTTCTGGAACTAACCTTTATTCCAATTGAAAATTCTTGACAAGAAGGCAATCTTTGAATCCAAAATACGCCATAAAAATTGTAGGTTTCCAAACTTTCCTCGCGCACATTCATGTTTGCGGCGGCAGATTTCGGACACAATTCAGTCTGGATTCCCATTCAAAGAACTTTTGAATCATTGAATATATTTTCTTTTTCCTGCTGATAAATTTCAACTGATGAATTTCAAAGCGTTAAAACTTTTCATCACTTTCGTTGAACCCGTGAATTTGTCAGTGCAGCTTTGTCAGTGGCATCGAGTAAAGTTCATTTTTTCTTTCAGCCGCTTTGATTGGTTTTCCCGCGTCATCCGATGAATGTTATGAGAATAAGCTACTTGATCGGCACAAAACTATAACAAAGTTCTCTCTTACCAAACGCTTTTCATAGTTATTTCATAAAAGCAATAGAACATATTTTCTATGAGTTTACCGGCGTTATAAACCCACTTGGGATGTTGGGAGAACCCTCGAAAAGCTTGTAAATCACGAGCCGCAGGCGAGTGATTTACAAGCTTTTTGAGTGTTCTCCCAACATCCCGCGTGGGTTTATCACGCCGGTAAACTCATAGAAAATGTGTTCTATTGCTTAAATAAAATCCTTCACAAAGAAGAGATATCAAGTGAATTTTCGAAGAGAGAATAGATCATAATTAAACTTTAAGCGAGTTTTCAAGACACAAGGCTATAAACTGCCAATTTTTTCAAGATAAGTTGCAATCCATTTCCATCCTGGCCATCTGCAACCCAAGACACTTAAGTTTACACTTAGAGAACTTTTAAAATAATTTTAAAACAAAACTGGACCAATATGTTTGGGTTTTCACTGATATAAATGTCTTTTGGCATTTTTAAAGCCAACAATTGGTACCATAGCTCTTTTAACTCAACTGCTTCTAGCAATCACCATAGAAAACAATTCCAAACTCCTGCGTTGGTCTGAAGAACATCGTAGATTTCCACCAGTCCTCCAACCTATACTTGTTTAGCAGTTCATACAAATTCTTCCAGAAAACTAACATCATATCATTAATAATTGTGATAGGACCATTAAATTCACTGGCTTCTTTTCTGCTTGGGCGACACTCTACGACCCAGGGCTTATGAGGTCGGCAACATGCAAAGTGAAATGACTTCATGGGCCTAAAGACAAATCGCCTGATGTTGTACGCATAGGGAATTTCTTTCCACCCAGTGTCTGTGTAAAACTCGTTGAGCAATACCTGATCATTTGGGCAAGTGTCTTTTTCTGTGGTTTTCCACCAGAGTTTCATGATTTCCTGGTAATATTTGAAATCTGGTTTTAACACCAAAAGACCCGCATTGAAGCACAGATCCAGAACACCGGGTCTAGAGCAAGGCGCGGCAGCAAAATCTTCCGGTATGTCGAAAAGTTCATCAATATTGGTCATCAACATATAATCCGCATCAACATAAATGATTTTGGAAAATTCTGTGTAGTTCCACGCGTGGAAGCGCGTGTGGGTTCCCTTAATTCTGTGCCTTAGAGGTCTTCCAAAAAGTCCACTATTTCGATCTCCGCCAACTTTAGCATCCATCCAATTGCAATCCATCTCTTCGACCACACGAGTCTCCCAGCCGACACTTTGAAGCGCTTTTCGCGTGGCATTACTCACAGATACTGAAATAAACGCAACCATGTTCTTGTGGCAAGAAAATGTACGAATTGAGTGATCAAGGACCAGAGCAGGAACAACAAATTCATCGTTGACCATAACGGTCAGCCACGCTACGTCGTTTCGTGATTTGACGTTCTCTTTGCACCAATGTTGACCAAAACGTCTTTCCATTTCATACAGTCTCCATTCCTTGTAAGCAAACTGCAGTTCGTTGTCCAAGAACCTCTGTTTATCATTAATAACATGCGAAACGAGTATTTTCACCACTTTGTAAGAATACGGAATTAAAATGGGCCTCCACGCACCTACGCAAACAGCTGAAATAGCGATAACTAACATCGGAGTAAAACACAACATGCAAATTGTTCCACGAGATCCTTTTTCTACGGTTCCGGTTTCATTCGTCATTCTCGATGCTACTTTCAATCGTCTGGGTTTTTTGGTCAAATGTTCTTAACAAAACTATAACGGATGAAGAAACCAGCTGACGACATTTTGGAAAATGCAGTAAATTTAGTTAGCAACGCTCATTAAGTAAATAATATAGTATGCACATTATTATAATCATGAATATTATATTACTATAGCAAGGGCGGATACAGAGGGAGTGGATTGGGTGGCTGGCCACCCTCCTTTTGACCGTCGGTTTTAACAGTTTTCTTTTTAATTGCAAAAAATGAAAAAAATTATAGACTTAGGCATATACCCATAGACCCCCCATAAAAAATCCTGGATCCGCTACTGATTATAGTCATTAATATTATGGCTGTGGCCACGTCATCATGACACGTACAGCCTTAGCCCGTGCGTGCAAGGTTTCATGGGTATCCCCTTGTGGCGCGGTCGTGACTAGAATGGATACCCCAAAATCAGGTTGGATCACCTCGGACACTTATTGAGAATTATATAACGTAATGTCGACACTTGGAATTTATTTTCAACAAATTTTTAAGTGTAAAAAAGAAAATCTAAAATCCCCACTCAGGATTGAACCTGTGACCTCAGCTAGGATTAGACTTACATAGACTTACATAGCCTACCGTACCACTGTACCACCTAGCTTCTCGGGTTGTTTAGGCTTAAATTTAACTATGTAAACTGTTACCCCTAACCCCAACTGAAAGCTAACCAGTTACTCCGTTATGTAAGTCTCAATAAGGTGTCCGAGGTGGTCCAACCTGATTTTGGAGTATCCATTCTAGTCACCACCCTTGTGGCGCGTAATTCACTTTTTAATGACAAAATTCAAAACCTCATTTCCAATATGTTATTCTTCTTTTCGAATTAACAAATAGATTCCATTTGGCCGTGTGTCTGTTCAGTTTTAGATCACAGATGACGTCAAAATGTGGCAAGAACAAAAAAGTGGCACACGAGCCGCAGGCGAGTGTGTCACTGATGTTCTTACCACGTTTTGACGTCTTCTGTGTTCTATAACTGAACAGACACACGGCAAAATGGAATCTATTTGTTTTATACAATGAACAGAAAAGTAAAAAGAGTAAAATTACGAACATGCCTCGAAGCGCTCAACTGTTCGAAGATTTGTTCTAGTTTAGATATTTTTCAAGTCGCCAAGAACACTTTTCGTCTTGGTTTCTTCTTTTTCTTGCTCGTAAACAGCTCCTGCTAAACATTTTTCGAGGCTTTCACTTGCTTAATCCAGAATAATCTTGCAAACATTTTCAAAATTGTGCGCCATGTTGGACAAAACAAAGTAAACAATTTTTCTATGACGTCAGCCGTGCGTCTGTACTCTGATAGATCATAGGCAACGACCAATCACAGAGCGCGTAGTATTCAGTTCAATTTTGTTATTACAGCAGCAGCTCTTCAGTTCAAATATGAAGTCGTGCTATTCCAATATCCAATCTGAACATAACGGTTTATTAATTAAGCTACCAAAAGGTTTCAAATTTGTTCACTGCATGAAATTTGGGGATAAACCCAAGATGCATATTAATAACAAAATCAAAATAAACTGCACCGTGCAGCACGTTAGAAATCATGATATTCTTTCCTCTTCGACTGCGAATGTCAACCTTTGACTAAAAAAAACAATTCCCCATATCGATCTTTAAGCCATTTCAATAGAAACCTGTTTACTGTACTGCAATTTGTGGAAGCATATCCTTATTCGTCTATTTTCTTCGAATGCAATCGAACCGGCTCATTAAGTGAACAATCGAACTCAATCAACGCATTGAGTCGATTGTGTTCGGTAATCGAACCCACAAAAGAGCGACTATCAAACCCAATCGTGGAACGTTCGATTTTTCCGGCACCCGAAAATATAATTTCAGTTGAAAACAGGCTACAGTTTTCATAATAGTGTGTCTGATCGGTGTTCGCTCGGTTCGTAGCGTGATATACAAACCCCAATATCAGTGAGACGATTTACATTTGAACGAGATAACAGCTGAAATACTAATTGAAAAAGAAAGGACAATTATTCAAGAAAATTTCCATTTTGTAAAAATACTCAAAAAAGAAAAAACAAAAGTATTGCAGGGGAAAAATTGCATTGACTCTGGCCGTGAAATAAAAAAATCAACTTAATCAAATCGACTTTACATTAAGCTGTACTTGTCTTAATAAATAAATGTTAACGTCCCGTAAAAAAGGAACGCACTTCAAATTAACTTATATTCTTAGGTCAACCCTTGATAAAAACGTGCCGAACTTGATCGATGTTTAAATTTCGGTGATTGCTTGAATCAGTGAAAAGTTTGATGTTTAAACCAAATGATATGAAATGAATCGAACCGTGCTATTTATGAAAGGAGCTACATGTTTGGTCAACCCTTGATAAAAACGTGCCGAACTTGATCGATGTTTAAATTTCGGTGATTGCTTGGATCAGTGAAAAGTTTGATGTTTAAACCAGGTGATATGAAATGAATCGAACCGTGCTATTTATGAAAGGAGCTACATGTCATGAGATTGTTAGTGGTTTTTGGATCAAAACTGCCCCAGATTAAAATTAAGTACCTCCGTTAATAACCCCCGGGGGGAGGGGGGTACTCCCTATAATGGGCTATACGGGGATGCTCCACCCGAAAGGGGTACCTTTTTGAGGTTGGAGGTATATAATAAAAGGGTAGGGATTTCACGAGTTGAAGTATATGAAATGGTAAGGATTTCACGAAGTATAGGAAAGGGTAGGGAAAACACGAGTTGAAGTATAACAAAGGGTAGGGAAAACTGTCATTTAATATTATAAAAAGGGCCTTTCAAAATGTATCAAACAGACGCACGTAAAGGCTATATGAAAGCTGTACCATTTTCAATGAAAGGTATATGAAAGGGGTACCTTTTCTGTCAAAAACGGTATATGAAAGAATAAGGGTTTGGACCTTGGGGCGGAGCATCTCCGTACAAAACTTTGTTGAGTAACCCCCCCCCCCCCCCCCCCCCCTACAAAAAAAATTCGTACACGCAGTAGTTAAGGACTTGGCGGTACCAGATCAGTTTTGCAAAACTGATCTGATACCAAGCCAAGTCTTAACTACTTCCCATCTGTTGGATTAAAAAATATAGAAAAATCAAATGAAACTATATGTTAAAAAAAACAAAGTGCGTTTGTTCCATTGCGTGATTTCCTTTGCGTGACATGATTCTCGCACTTTTCTTCTGGGAACTTGCAGTACAAGGTCCAACTTTCAAATTAGGTAAACCTTCCGGATCAGCAGCTAGTTCTGGGTATTTTTTCACTAACTCAGAGAAAATATTTTCAACATATTGTGGACTTTGATTTCCCTTTACAAGATCTCTCAACTTTGCCAGGTCTGTTCTAAACGCAATAAAACGCTGTTTATCCATCAGTGATATCAAAAGTGTGTGAAATATTATGCCTTCCACTCTTGTTTATATTGGTTGAGTTTCCCACGCGTGGGAATATTTATTGTCTCATCACCTTTTATGACAACCATCAAAGAGTTAGCATTTGGATTAAAAATAACATCTACGCAATGGAACAAAGATAGTTTCCCACGCGTGGGAATATTTATTGTGAGGAAATGAGTCATCAGATTGTAAACAGGATGGAGTTATCGGTGTGTGACATTCTCGGAAAAAAACAGGGGAAGCCCCCTATGAAATGAGTCATCACTATAGCTATTGTTTCAGATCACGAGAGAAAATATTTTCAACATATTATGGGGTTTGATTTAACTTTACAAGATCTCTCAACTTTGCCCGGTCTGTTCTAAACTCAATAAAACGCTGTTTATCCATCAGTGATATCAAAGGTGTGCGAAATATTATGCCTTCCACTCTTGTTTATATTGGTTCAGTTTCCCACGCGTGGGAATATTTATTGTTTCATCACCTTTTATGACAGCTTCCATGATTAGCATTTGGATTAAAAATAACATCTACGCAATGGAACAAAGATAGTTTCCCACGCGTGGGAATATTTATTGTGAGGAAATGACATCGTTCGGTAGCAATAAATTCGCGTTAGCCGATTTTTACATGTTCGCTATTTTTGTTTTCTGGGAATTTAGACACGTGCCGCTTATAGCTATTGTTTTAAAAAAATATAATCTCATATAATAGTATAGAATGAATTATTGTAATTTGGATATTCACGATTATATGATGAGTATTGGTGAGTTGACCTGTCCCTTTTGTGATGAGCAATTGGCAGAAGTTGACAGAAGTGTGATAGTGGTCAAGTCATGCTGTAGTGAACAAGATATAAATAGTATAGATGGTATGAGCGTCTGTCTAAATTGCGGTTCCGTCCATGGTTATGAATTAGTTAATTCATATGTTGACTTTCATGAAAATTTATATAGAATAAGAAAAAAGAGTGTATATGTAAGAAAATATCATATCGAAAATACAATCAATAAATATATAAAAGAGATTCATTTAAGTTTTAATGACCGTAACAAAATATATAAGATTTTTGGATTAATAAACAACGTGTTACCAGAAGTCAATAAGAACCGGAAACGGATGATTAGTGTAACCTATGTTTTGAGAAGATTATTAAAAATTTTAGGATTACCTTATGATAAAATAAAAATAACTTCTTCTAAAAAGACATTAAAATTTTATGAACAATGGTGGGATGATGTTTATAAATTAATAAAGAATGATGTCAACAAAATTATTAAAAGGTGACCTGTTGCATGATTCTCAGAAAAATAGGAAGTCATACGTCATGTGAAGGGTTTTTCCCTTTGAATGAATTATAAAATAAAATTTACTCGAATTTTTTATCATACTGTTTCTCAAATTTATCGGCAAGAGGACAAATATCGATGATTATTTCGTCTAACTGTCTCATTTCATTGATGAATATATTGTGGTTGAAATGATTTCCTCTAAGACAAGACCGTAAAAAAACTAATACTTTTTTATATGTCGTATAAGCAAATTCAGACATTTCGATTTTCTTTTTATAATTCTTGATTTCACTTACTGTTTTTAGCACTAAACCAGCTCCAGAAATAGAAGCTAGTATAGCAGGATTTAATGTGATACTACCAGCTACAGTACCAATAACTATTAAGCCTGTTGAAGTTACATTAATAGCTAAATTCAATCTCTTAAAATATTTGAAAGCCTTCATATAACACCAAAATCTTTTGTGGTAGAATCGGTATAATGCTTTGATTTCAGATAATTTTTCTTGGCTGATATATCTGTCAATATGATTAAAATTGAATATTTCTGTTTTCGTCATTTTATATTATATATTTGGATAATAATTATATTTTAGGATTTGAAAGAAGACAATAAATTACACCACTTATTTGACCCATTATTGGAGATCTTTTTAATTTCTTCGGCATTGAAAGGAAGCAATATGTGTATCCAGGCCCCATTTCATAGTCATTATAAAATCTTCCAAATGCATCATGAAAAATAGCATGTTTAATTAAAAATTGGTAATTGGTATTTAGAGTACAAGAACCTGGTCCTATTAATCCAATGTCAGGGTGTTTTTCTAATATTTGGTTAAATGATATTGGCTTATTCAAATAGTTAATGTACAAATATTGATAAATTAAAGAAGATTTCAAGATTTCATCTTTAGTATTAGGATGCAGGTTTTTTTGAGTTGTAAAAAATTTATTGCAAAAATTAATTGCGTTATCCAAATTCAGCATATATATTTATTGATTATATTAAATGTAGCTTTTATATATAAAAATATGGTGTATGTTTTTCCTATGTGATTAAAATTGAAGATGCCTGTTTTAGTTATTATATTTTATTAAAACTCTTCAAAAAGTGTACTAACATGACAATTATATGGAGGAAACGAATTACCATGATCCAATGTTATTAATTTGATTCGTACAACTGTATCTTCATTGAAATTGATAACTGATGTTGATATATTGAAAGTGTATAAAATTTTATTTGATGTTTTTTCCCAATTTTGCGGAGCGAACGAAGTGTTATTGATTAATATAAACATTTTTTTGTATCCTTCAGGCGGTTTATCGTCCAATATCATCAACCATAATTTTACTATTTTCAAATTAGTTAACGCAATAAATGATGATGAACCGTTGAATATGATATCATCACTGTTCTTATTTTTCATATAATTGCCTAAAAATATGAATTTTTGTTTCTTTATAGGTAAACCAATTATGTTTCTACCATTTAAATCAATATCAGTCTCCATAACCATTTTTCCATTTTCAATTACAAAAACAGTATCAAATACATCTGGATCGACACTCGAAACATGTCCTTTAACACCATAAACGATTAGATGTGCTTTCTTTGTATTCCCTTTTGTTATTCTTCCATGAAGATCTATCATTATATATTCAGGTGGAGAGACCTGCCATTTGTGTAAATGAACAATGCTTTTCGTATATCCTTCAGTGTTGAAAATCTTTGTTGTTTGCTGACCGATGTTGATAACTGTTGAGACAACAGTGACAGATGTTGAACTAATATGAGCTTTATCTGGAACAAAAAACTCGATTACCAAAGTGAACTCACCTTGAGGAAGTTTGTATGCATTGAAACCTATCCTTGACCTGAAGTCATCATTATTGTCTGTTGTAAGTGTTATATCATAGGCTTTCTTATTGATTTGGTGAGGTGATGCAGCAAAATTGATAATTCCATTAACAACTATATTACTTTCTGAGGAGCTCTCATCTACATCTTCCATTAGATATCTGAAAACATCTTTCAATGTAGATGGAGTTATGTGTGACTTGTTTACATAACTCTTATAATCATCCGTTATTCGTGTGTACAAGTTTGTATTGGAATCATTGAGTTCGGTGTTGAAGAATGAAACATTTATAGCAGCGTCATTCTCATTTGGTTTAGGAGTTGCTAGATTAACAATCTTTTTATCTCCCATATCAAGATCGCTGGAAATAGTTTTATCAAGTTTGAGTGTTTCTAAATTATTTATTGCATTCGTATTTTGATTTATTCTTGTGTTGTTATCACCAGTTTTTGTGTCAACATATCCTTTATTTGTAGCGTGATCAACTGCTATTGGATCTTTTACATTGAAGATCGTATTTTTATTCATATCAAGGCCCGTTTCCATCATCAACATCTCTTTACGGCTAAGAAATACGTTTTTGCAATCGTTATATGATACCAGATTATTATATGAAGCCGCTAGTTGAAGATATGTTTGGGGCTTCGATTTAGTGATATTGTATTGTTCTTTCAGATTGATATCTTGATTGATATCTTGAGTATGTGGAATAGTACTTACTTTATTATCAACGTATGCTTTATTGGTGGAATCATTAGGGTCTACCGGTGGTTTGACATTAATAATCCTAGTATTCTTAGCATCATAATGGGTACCATCGTGATTCAGGAATATCCTCTTACCGTGGTATAGGCTGAAACAATCGTTATCACCACCTGTTTGAATATTGGTGATAGAATGATAATTAGCATCTAGATGGTTATTCAGGACTATCTGTTGATCTTTTAGATAGGTATTTGCCTTATCAGCTTTTTTATCATTATGTTTCTTCAATGTGATCATATTCACTGATGAAAGATCTTGATTTTCATCGGTATCTAGATTGGTAATCAGTTTTTGATCCATATCAATTTCACCAGGAAGAATTAATTTATTTCCTCTTAAATCAAGATCTCCCGTCATGTGATTTTCGCCATTCAACAATAATACTTCATATTTACCTGGTTTAGTTAGTAATCCAACATCTAATTGATGCTTGGTAATTGCATCTCTGTCATTACCCCCTTCCATTAGATTGACAAGTTTTTTATTCTGCATATCATAGTTATTGTTTGGATCCAACTTGAGTCCACTACTTGCTTGAATTTTTTGGCTAATGATTCTAATATATTCAGAAATGTCAATATTTGTGAATTTCTTAAGGTTATTAAATATGCCCATCTATATTATGATATTACATTAGATTACTTCATCAAAATTCTTCTTCACACTTTTATTTTCTTTGTCCACAAACAGAAATTCATAGGGCCCTAATTTATTGAACAAACCAGGGTCTATTAAGTTTTCTTTGGCAATGAGATTCAAATGGTTTTTGGTAGTAGGAGGGTACAACATCATATGACTGCAGTTTAATCTAAGTTTCTGCGGAATATCATAGTAACTCTGGCTTAAATAAATTGGGCTTATCTTATGGTGGCGTCCATCTGTGAAGTTGTTGGCAATTTTATTTTGTATTTTATCAGGTGCATTAATTAGATCATCAAAAATGACAATTTTACGGTTGTTGTTGGGATATTCTGAAGTGTCTTTAATATCATCAGATGATCCAATTTCTAATACAGGATAACCAACCTTATCAGATATTTTATTCATCAATGTTTGTAGATCTTGTATTTTTTCCTGATGATGATTTGGTGTGTATAAATATATCTTATCATAATACATCAGTGGTGATCTTAACATATGCATAAGAGCATTTGTCTTTCCACATCGACTTTGTCCTGTAATAATCATTCTAAAATCTTCGTCTAAAAAATTGTTTAATCTTTTTTTTAATTCATCATTTCTATTTGTATCGTAATTCGGAATTTTCATTATATAAAATATGTTAGATAATAAATATAAGTGTTGTTTTTACACATATTTATAAATATAAGTGTTGTTTTTACACATATTTTTAAAGATAAGTGTCATTTCGACAGATAAATTATGTAACATATTTTATATAATGAATATTGACAGAATTAAAAAATATGCTGATTCAGAATATGATAGCTATAAAATTGTCAAAGCAGTTACTGAATCAAAAAATGAAATAAAAAATAAGGAAGGAGGGCGTGATATTGTAATGAGTGATTATTTTAAGACATTACGAGAGCCATTGATTGAAAAACAGAAAAAAACAGATGAGAAACAGGATCAACTAATTGAACAACTACGGGGAAATCAATTAGCTTTAACAAAGGGATTTCAGGATATAATTGAATCGAATAAAGACATAATAACATTACAACATGAGCTACCCCAAATAGATTACCAACCAGAACAAAAATCAAGAAAAGATCCGACATATTTTAATATTGATAACCGATTTTATAAAGATGATAAAATTGTTTTAAACAAAAACAATTTGACAATGCCCTCACAATTATTATCATTGTCTCCCCAAAAATTATTGGAAGAAAAGAAAAAATCTGCCGAATTAGCAATGGACTTGGGCAGAAATAAAAACGGCAAGAGTGGAGAAGTTAAGGCGGAATATACTAATGAAATAGGCGTTCTTCGAAAATATAGGGATACGATCTCAGACGTATTAAAGTCGTTTGAGTATAGACAAAAAGGTGAGGGTATTCGAATATATAAACAACCAAAAAGAAATGCTTTCAAAATAAATGGTAATCAATATGGTGGCCTTCTTATTGATGTCTCAAAATTGATGAATGAAATGAAGCTGAATGCATATCATGGTGGTAAATTGGTTTATGAAGCTGATGCTGATAAATCACTCATAAATATGCTAACTAAAAGATATAATCCCAAAACAAACTACAGTCTGAATGCTGTAAAGATTTTTAACGATCTTAATATGCTCAGTAATATTGGACCACACAAATCATCTGGTAAGTCCAGAATGATTGGATCAAGTGTTATGTATTATCAAGATCCAAAGCAATTGGCTGATCGCATGAAAATAATAATTGGTTCAATGGTAGCTGGAAACAATAGTCCAGTGTTGCGAAATGACTTATCACAAATCAATGATGAATTAATGAAAATAGGGGCTATTGACAGAACAATGCATGAGAAATTATACAATAAATATATAAGCATATAATATAATGGATGTAAATAGAGTTTTAGTTTTCAAATCAATAGATGCTAAAAAACAAAACCAAAATAATAAACCAGGTAATTTCACTATAAAGTTCATTCCTGAATTAATTTTAGATGACAACAAACAATACTATATGGCATTAGATCATCTCAGTATGACTGCAAGTTGGCATAACATACGACCAGAATATTATAACAACCAATTAAAGATCTCAAAAAACAAAGGCACTTCTTGGCAAACAATAACATTCCCACCAGGTATTTATGACTATGATGATATAAATCAATATATTCACAATGAAATTGGAAAACTCATGCAAAAGGAGACTTATGGAATTGATATATTATTTGACCTTACAACATATAAGGTTTTCATAATGTTGGATGAAAACTATTGGATTGATTTCAAGAATAGCGGAAACTTTGCAGATTTACTGGGTTTCGATAAAACAGGGATATTGAAAGTGAGTTCTTATGGACCCCAATTTCCTAATATCAGCAACAGTATTGATAACTTATACATAAGAACTTCTCTACTAAGTAATTCAATCGTTTCAGGAAGGTTATCAGACGTGCTTTTTACCTTCTCAACGAATACAAAAACAAGATCTCTACCATTTGAAATACAACCAATGAATTATAATTGGAATAAAATAAATACAAAAGTACTATCTGAAGTTACTTTTTATATCACAGACGACGAAAACAGGGAGGTTGACTTAAATGGAATTGATATATCTTTAACCGTTGTGATAAAAGAAGCTTAATTTATATACACTCACTATATAGATGGAACGAAGAGAAAGAGATCCAGATACTGGAGATTACATTATTCAAGGTGAAGGAATATTTGATGTTTTCAAAAATGTTGGAAGTAAGATAGCTTCAAAACTTGCAAGCAAAACAGCTAAACAACTTGCTAAAAAGGGTGCTGAAAAGTTGATAGAAAAGGGGTCGGAAAAAATAGGTGAAAAAACAGGTCAGCTTATTGGTGACAAAATTTACAATAAATTTAGTGATAAAACAAACGAGCCAAAAATAACGAATGAAACAAAAGGTGATGAAATAATCAAACTTTTACAAAAAGAAAATGAGCAACAGGCTCAAGATACTGACAAATATCAATATATTAAAGATGTTTATAATGATTTACTATTATAATGATTTTTTATCTAAACTAATAATATATATGAACGGAAATTTTCGAAGTCCAGAATTTGTTAAAAGATATGAATATGCATATTATGATTTACAAACACCTTTGAATGCTAATATTGGGGCAAATAATCGACAAACAAAAGATAATTACATGTTTGTAATAGATAATAGCTCAGAGGCTAACCCAATAGACTGGTATAATGCATATATTGAAGTCAATTTCAAGCTTCTTCAGTTAGATCAAGATCAAGATGGAGCCGGCGTCGGTGCCGGAGTGGGAAATGGAAATTTATTTTGTACAACAACAAACGGTAACACCTTCATCAGAGAAATACAAGTTGAATGTAATGGTATAAGTGTATAAAACAACACAAAAGCCAATGAATCATCGAATGTTCTATCACTTTTAAAATACACTAAAGAATATGCCAATACAGTTGCTAAAGACAATTTCTTTTATTTAGATACTTCGACTGGAACAGCTGAACCAAGAACAGCTCAAGCATTGTACAACCAAGGATTCGCGACGCGAAAAATTCTTACAGACGCAGGCAGTGAGAACAAAATATCTATCCCATTGAATATATATTCGTATTTTGCTGCATTCAAAAAGAATCTTCATCCAAATATAAAAATGAACATTTTAATCCGATTGGAAAATGATAACAATATTATATTTCGTAGCAACGCTGCTCCTGATTCAAAAGTTTTGATGACTAAATTCAGATTATGGTGCCCTAAACTTATTTTCAATGGTAGTGGTATGCGTCAATATCTGGAAAACTATCTGAAACCAAAAACTTGGATATACTTGAGAGAGCATTATGTAATATATCAAACATGAGACACAGTGTTTCATCACAAGATCAAACACTGAGAAGAGAGTTGGAAATACGACGCGCAGCGGAGTATTTTTGACGAACTTCGAGGTGTTTGATCTTGTGATGAAATACTGTGTCGAATGTTTGATATTACTTCTCAAACAAAATGATTTTAGAAGGAGAAATTAAGGATGCAAAAATGAGGAGTGTTTCATCTGATTTCCAAACACTCATTAAACATTAATTTCCTTTGTATTTTCTTCATGAATTATTAATGAGTTTGAGAAGAAATAAATCAAACTGCGGCTGTGAGTTCATTTTTCAGAATTAGTACAGGTATAAGAAGACCAAGACATGTTTTTCTATGGGTGAATCCAACAGCTTCATATAATAATCAAGAAGCTAATATATTTACATTCAAGACATTCAGTATAGGTGCAAATAACAGAGTTTTCAGTAAAGCTCAGCTTGAAATGAATAATAGCATATATTATCCTCAACTTGAATTGTCAGCTAATGAAGAGAGTAGATTATACAGAACACTTATGAGCTATAGTTCTGCTTACAATGACTTTCTTAGTGGGTCATTAATTGATAGAAGTAATTTCAGAAATTTGTTTGGAATGATTTATTTCGACCTAAGAAATCAAGAGGAAGACACAAAAGATTCTGTTGTATCATTAACTTTTCGATATGAACTTAATGGTGTAAATGCAACTAACTATACTTTGAATGCTCTTGTTCTTCATGAAAAAGAGATCGAATTATACACAAGCAGCGGCAAACTACTTATTAAAGCATAAATTAATTATGTTGTTACAATATTTATAGTTTTTTAATTAAACATGTTTTGTAATTATCAAAATTATATAACATATATTATATACAAAATATGACAACTTATTATGAATATGGTGTGAAATTATCTCAAGGACAAAAACAAAAATTAGCAAAAGCATATGAAACAAATTCACCAATAACAATTCGATTAGCTAAAAATGAGTTGATGGGAAGCGATGGACTGAATTTAACTAAAACACAGATAAATAAAATCAAAAAAGCGATAAAAAATGGAGTTGGTGTAGATATTAAGATTTCAAAAACACAGATTAGAAAATCAGTTAAATATGGCGGTTCTTTATGGTCTAGTTTAATTTCACTTGGAACAAAAATGCTTCCAATGGCCACCAAATTAGTATCAAAAGCGGCACCAGCTTTAGCTACTGGGGCTTTATCTGCTCTAGGATCTTTGGGAATTGATAAAATTTTTGGAAAAGGTATTCAATCTGGTGGTTTCTTAATACCAGATTCAAAAATACAGCAATTGATTAAGTATAAACACCTTTTAACTAAAAAACAAAAACAAGACATTTTAGCTGCTATTCAAAATGGAGGACAAGTATTCATTCAACCATCACAAAAACAAAGAGGTGGTTTTTTGGGGACGATCCTAGCATCTATTGGTATTCCAATGTTGTTGAATGCATTAACAGGAAAGGGTTTAAGTATACCAAAAAAGAAAGCATCTGGATTAACAGTTTCACCTAAACCTGGAATGATGATGCCTTATTATCCACCACCATTTTATGGAAACTGGCCCTCAAATACTATAGGTATGGGAGCAAAAAAAAAAGTCAAAACAAAAACAAAAAAGGGAGAGGGCCTATTACTAGGCAAAAACAGTCCTTTTACAAAGTTAGGAATACCAATTCTAGGAGATATCCTGTAAAACCAAAGTTCAGAGATATTCCTCTTTCAAATATTGATTTATTAAAATGGATTAAATATTTAAAAATAACCAATTTTAATGGTATTTATTCGAGGGATAGTTTGGATCATATCCACAAAATAGGATCTTGTATCATTAATCTTGATGATAAAATAGGTCCTGGTACACATTGGGTAGCACATTATAATAATATGAATGATAAGACTATATATTACTTTGATAGTTTTTCGTTACCTCCACCACAGAACTTGGTTGATTATGCTAAAAAATTGAAATTGAAGTATATATACAATTATGGTTATCCTATCCAGGATATCAAATCAGTTAGATGTGGATATTATTGTTTATATTTTTTGGATAACATTTATAAAAAATCATTTTATGATTGTATAAAAGTATTCAAATTAAATAACCAACAGTATAATGAACGATTTATTGAAAACTATTTCAAAAATATCTAATTATATTATATAAATGGTAAAAAGTTATTGTGTAAAACAAGGAAAGGACACTGAATGTGTGCCAGGAAGTGAAAGTTATATGAAAACTAAAAATGGACGCACCATAATGAAATGCAAATGTGAAGAATGTGGTATAACAAAGAGTAAATTTGTAAAAAATGGGGGAAACTAAATAGCCAGTCAGAGATGGCTGGCGGATTTTTAGATATAGAAGGTAGTCACAGTCTTGGTGAAATTGCTCTTAAATCTGGTATAAAAGGTCTCTATAATTTAGGCAGAATCGGAGCATCAAAAGCTATTAAATCTAATTTTGTAAAACGAAAGATTAAAGGAATGGCTGATAAATATTTGGATCAAGCGCTTGACAGTTTAACTTCAGACATTAGTAAGAAACTAGATCCATTAAATAAAGGTAGTGGAATTGACATTCATAAAATGATTGGTATGTTACCTAAGCCAAAAGGGGGATGGACACCAGGTAGTTACAAATACATGGGCCCATATAACCCATTAGATGAACAGTTAGAATATGATAAGGATACTGGTGAGGTAACAAAATGGTATGTTCAACCTTACAATAAAGTGGATGAAATATCAGCTCATCACGATATTTGCTACGATATGGGTAGAAACAAGGGAGATTGTGATAAGAAAATGGTTAAATCATTAGACGAAATACCTTACGGTGAGATGCCTAAATGGGGTCAGACTGCTAGATTCTTAATTAATACCAAACAAAAACTAGGTCTCGGTATTAAACAAAAAAGGAAGCCAAAAAACGGAAAGCGGCGTTGAGTAAAAATGATTGGGCTCAACAATTAGCCGATGAATTACATAAGCCAATCAAACGAAAATTTAAAACAAGAAGAGTTATTGTTAATGGAATAGATGATATTTGGAGCGCTGACCTTGTAGAAATGCAGAAGTTTTCAAAATGGAATAAAGGATATAGATATTTATTAAATATCATTGATGTGTTTTCGAAATTTGCTTGGAGCATTCCCATTAAAAATAAAACAGGTATTACAATCACTGAATCATTTGATGATGTTATTAAAAAATCCAAACGGAAACCTAAATTTATTTGGGTAGACCAAGGATCTGCATTCTATAATAAAACTTTCAAAGACTGGCTAAAGAAAAATAATATTGAGATGTATTCTACTTTCAATGAAGGTAAAGCTGTTGTTATTGAGAGATTTAACAGAACATTAAAATCTAAAATGTGGAAACAATTTACAGCTCAAAATACAACACAATATTTAGACATGTTACCAAAACTATTAAATGAATACAACAGTACAAAGCATTCAAGCATTGAAATGAAACTTATTGAAGCATCTATGAAAAAGAATGAAGGAACTGTTTATTTCAATCTATATGATATGGAACTATTATCATATAAACCAAAATTTAAAGTTGGTGATAAGGTTAGAATTTCAAAGTATAAACGGAATGTGTTCGACAAGGGTTATACACCAAACTGGACTGAAGAAGTGTTTACAGTCGATAAGATACAATACACTAATCCTATAACTTACAAATTAAAAGATCTCAACGATGAAGACATACAAGGGAGTTTTTATGAACCTGAACTATTAAAAGCCAAGCAGGATGTTTTCCGTATTGATAAAGTAATTCGGAGGGATTATAAAAAGAAACAAGCTTTGGTGAAGTGGAAAGGATATAGTGATGATTTTAACAGCTGGATACCGTTAAAAGATGTCAAAAATATATAATGTTTATATATATCATGAGCGGTATTGAGAAATATATCAAAAAAATAAATTTTCAAATTCAGGAATGTGAAGATGAAATAGACAATCTTCATGATAAAATATATGATAATGAGCGTAGATTGGATCTGTTACAATATAAAAAGAAATTATTGAAACTTTATCATAAAAAAATACATGAAATTGATGAAGATATAACATTGAAAGAGTTATTGAATATTATCTGCAATGAGATAGAAAACAATAGATACGATGATGAATGTAATGTGTTGAAACAAACCAAAGTTGATAATATTAAATATCTCAAACAAGAAAATAGTATATCTAGCACAACAAAAACAAGCAGCAACGCGGATTTGGAAAGATGTAGAAATATTCATCTGATCCAGGGCACATGGGTTTAAAAAATACAATCAGTAACATTAGAACACTAATCAGGGATTTAAAGGGATATACAAAATTGTTTTAAAGAGATGTTACTATTTACAAGTATCCCAGAAATTTCTGAGATATTTATATCTTTGCATTCGCTATTCATTGGTAGCCAAAAATATTAATGTTTCTGGCTATATTTAAACGCATCAATGCAAACTATTTAAAAGAATATCTATAGTATTATATAGAAATGGAAAAAGAAGTAATAAAAAGAGGTAGAGGACGACCGCCTATATACCACACCCAAGAAGCCAAAAAAGAAGCTATTAAAAGATCCAAAACTCGTTATATGTTAAATAAAGAGTGGTATTGTCGTGTATGCAATAACAATATCAACTACTCGCTTGCTGGAAAATTCTGTCATTTGAAAACAAATAAACATATGGATAATATTAATAGGAGAATCCATAATTTGATCATTGAAACACACCATGAAAACTAAGAAACATATAGTTTAATGGATCCATGATTGGATCACTTAAATTCTCAACCATACTTAAACGCACCAACTGAATACATATAAAGAATTATCTATACTATAGTATATAAAATGAACAAGATCGATCTTGAGAAACTTAGTAAATCAGAACTAATCAAATTGCTTTTAAAGCAACAGAAGAAAAAGCCTGAAATTATCATCGTAGATGATACCAAACCAGTTCCAACACCAAGGAGGCCTATTCCAACACCTCGCAAGAGTGTAAAACCAAACCAATCACCAAGACAAACAGTAAAAGAATTGGTTGACTATTTTGAGAGGAAAAGATTACCACCCCCACCTTCTGAATGGTTAGAAGAAATAGAACAATTAAAAAAGACACCAATTCCTACACCAAGGACTAAAAAAACAGTTAAACCTGTACCAGCTCCAAGGACTAAGATAGAGCAAACAAACAAAGCTCTAAAAGGTTATACTAAATCCTTCGAAATTACATTAAAGAATAATAAAGACCCTTTAACACAATTACAACAAACAAGAAAAGGTATTGAAAACCATTTTAAAACCCTACTAAGTGATACAAAAGGAATTAAATTTGTTGAAACACTAAAGGTCACATTTGAGAAACTAGCTGGTGATGAAATAGTGCCTAAGACTGCATATTTTAACAGTGTGGCTCAGACGATTATTAACCACATAGAAATCGCTGAAGCGTTACAATTGTCTAAACAACAGATATTAAATAGTGTAGCTCAATGGATTTCTGAGGGTTCTGGATGGACAATAAGATCTATTGACAACCACTATATTAATATTGTTAAATACGAACCATTAAAGGGATCATCTTACATTCAATTACCTTCAGAACTAAGAAATAGTGCTAAGGGATTGATAAACATGAAAAATAAAGACAATGAGTGTTTTAGATGGTGTCATATAAGGTACTTGAACCCTCAAGACAAATATCCACAGAGAATCAAAAAAGTCGACAAAGATTTTATTGAAAAATTAGATTACTCTGGAATTCAATTCCCAGTGACTGTCAAACTGTATAATAAAATAGAAAAACAAAATGAAATCAATATCAATGTATTCGGTTATGAGGAAAAGCAACCATATCCTATCTATGTATCCAAAGAAAAGTACGAAGATCATATGAACTTGTTATTGATCACAGAAAACGAAAACAAACATTATGTATTAATAAAAGACTTCAATAAATTCATGTACAATCAGACGAAACACGAACACAGAAAACATTTTTGCATGCATTGTCTACAATGCTTCAGTTCTGAAACAATCCTTAATAATCATAAAGAAAACTGTATTGTAATTAATGGTAAACAAGCTGTAAAAATGCCTGAAAAAGATAATAACATATTAAAATTTAACAATTATCATAAACAGTTAGCTGTTCCATTTGTAATCTATGCTGATTTTGAGGCTATTACAGAAAAAGTACAAGGATGTCAACCAAACAATGATAAATCATATACTGAATCATATCAAAAACATAAAGACTGTGGATATGGATACAAAGTTGTCTGTTGCTATGATGATAAATACAGTAAACCAGTTCAGGTCTATAGAGGCGAAAGAGCTGTATACAAATTCATGGAAGCTATGCTGGAGGAAGTTAAATATTGTAAGAAGGTTATGAAAAAAGAATTCAATAAACCATTAAGAATGACCAAAGACGATGAAGAAGAATTCCAAAAAGCTGATAAATGCCACATATGCGAGAAAGAATATAACAAAACCGATCTAAGAGTAAGAGATCACTGTCATATCACTGGTCAGTACAGAGGATCCGCTCATCAAGATTGTAATTTAAAACTCAGAATAAAACCAGAAGAAATTAAAATACCTGTGATATTCCATAATCTCCGTGGGTATGACTCTCATTTCATCATGCAAGAGATTGGTGAAATAGTCAAGAAGCATACATATACAAATAAAAAAGGTGGAAAATGTCAAATGAATATCAATGCAATTCCGAATAATATGGAAAAGTATATGGCTTTCATGTTGGGTAATCACTTAACCTTTCTCGATAGTTTCCAATTCATGAGCTCTGGTTTGGAAAAACTAGTGAGTAATCTACCAAGAAAATCATTAAAATATACCTCTCAAAACACAGGGTGAAATAAGGAGTTTCCGTAACTCGGAAATGTTACGGAAATATGAAACTGTGAGTTTCAGTCGCGTTTCCGCGGCGCGGATACAACGGGAAACACGTAACAAGAAATTTATTCATTCTCTACGCGTTTCCGCAGGGTTTCCGATCACGGACACAAAAACATCCGTTTCCGTAGTGTTTAAGTCCGCGTATTCCTAACTGATTCCTATTGTTTTATATCGTACATTTTACAAAAACTCCAGGCCGGCCCAAACTACAATTTTCAATCTGAAGTCTTACCGTCAGTGTTGGTTCGAGATCTGAGGTCTGAGTAATAGGTTCCTGGTCTAATGTATAACAGAATTGTGTTGATGTTGCGCTGTACGTAACAGAATTTTTTATTCGGGCAAATTTTTATTTATTGCTAATTTGCCATTATCACGGCGAAATGATGTTTCCGGCTAAACAAACTAGGGCCAATTAATCGTAGGTTTGCTTCACATGCATGTCTGTGGAGTATAAAAAACGTGTGCCACACTGTGGCCGGGAGAGGTTGAGTACGGTTTAGTCATGCGCAAATGGAGTTCTTCCCGGCGGGCTGTTCGAGTTATTGGCGCTCTTTTCACTTTTCAACGGCGAACCTTCGAGCTCGAGTCTGTACATTAGTTTAATCTGAAGCATTTGAAGGGATTAGAAAGTTATCGTCTCGCTTTATAAGCTCAGTTTGTCACCTTATAACATTGTTTCAACGTATCTGCGCTGGATATGCATATTTTTCTTCCATTTCATCAGCTTATGGAGTCATATTTTCATTATGGCCGCCAGTGATCGAAGATGTTGCTGCAAAGGTAGGTTCGATGTGTTTGTAAATTTGTTTCATTTGCTATTTTAAAACATGCTCGCCTACACTTTTTATGCTTCCTCGTGTACATGTAGTTTATTTAAATCAGAAACAACAAATGATTTGTAAGCCGCGAGCGTTTAGCGTGTTTTAATGCCTTTTCTACTCCGGCTATAGGCTCAAACCTCCCTACAGCTGTAGCTTGATTCGTGTTGAAATTCACCATTTTAAATTAAAGTTCTGGAGGCTGGAACAGTAAATGCACACTACAAACAGTTCTTTATGGCGCTGTTAATAGAGTAAGTACTTGTAAAGGAGTATTGAATGCTTTTTATGTACAGTAATTTTATGTATTGAATGCTTTCCGTGTATTTTTTTATTTCTGACATACACTGTAAGCTTACACTCATTATCATAATTTCAAAGCCGTTTATTCACATTTGAGCAGAAGGAAGGATGTTTACATGTATCTCATTTGGTGATCTTACAATGTAGATCTTAAATGATACAGTCTAGTATTTTTCTTTTTGATAAACCAAGCAACTTTCACAAATACATGTACATGTATGGTCATTGCAAATGAGTTTCAGTTACTTTCACTATACATAATAAGTATTTTTGTCTCAAAATAAGTCAGTTTTAAGTACTGAATGTTGTATGTATTATGCGAAAGAGACAACAACAAAACTGACAATGATTGCTATATCGAGTTGCGAATTTGAGTAGGATGTCGTTAGAAAATATTTTGATAAACCTAACAACGTTCATTGACACAAGTAACGGCCGTCCATCTTTGAGTGGACAGTGCCAATGTTGTTTATCCATCTCTGAGTGGAAAAAATGGCGCTTGTGTCAATGATCTTTGATTTTTCTCAAATCCGTCGCGAAAGAGACAACAATAAAACCGACAATGATTGCTATATCGAGTTGCGAATTTGAGTAGGATGTCGTTAGAAAATATTTTGATAAACCTAACAATGTTCATTGACACAAGTAACGGCCGTCCATCTTTGAGTGGACAGTGCCAATATTGTTTATCCATCTCTGAGTGGAAAAAATGGCGCTTGTGTCAATGATCTTTGATTTTTCTCAAATCCGTCGCGAAAGAGACAACAATAAAACCGACAATGATCGCTATATCGAGTTGCGAATTTGAGTAGGATGTCGTTAGAAAATATTTTGATAAACCTAACAACGTTCATTGACACAAGTAACGGCCGTCCATCTTTGAGTGGACAGTGCCAATGTTGTTTATCCATCTCTGAGTGGAAAAAATGGCGCTTGTGTCAATGATCTTTGATTTTTCTAAAATCCGTCTCGAAAGAGACAACAACAAAACCGACAATGATTGCTATATCGAGTTGCGAATTTGAGTAGGATGTCGTTAGAAAATATTTTGATAAACCTAACAACGTTCATTGACACAAGTAACGGCCGTCCATCTTTGAGTGGACAGTGCCAATGTTGTTTATCCATCTCTGAGTGGAAAAAATGGCGCTTGTGTCAATGATCTTTGATTTTTCTCAAATCCGTCTCGAAAGAGACAACAACAAAACCGACAATGATTGCTATATCGAGTTGCGAATTTGAGTAGGATGTCGTTAGAAAATATTTTGATAAACCTAACAATGTTCATTGACACAAGTAACGGCCGTCCATCTTTGAGTGGACAGTGCCAATGTTGTTTATCCATCTCTGAGTGGAAAAAATGGCGCTTGTGTCAATGATCTTTGATTTTTCTCAAATCCGTCGTGAAAGAGACAACAATAAAACCGACAATGATTGCTATATCGAGTTGCGAATTTTAGTAGGATGTCGTTAGAAAATATTTTGATAAACCTAACAATGTTCATTGACACAAGTAACGGCCATCCATCTTTGAGTGGACAGTGCCAATGTTGTTTATCCATCTCTGAGTGGAAAAAATGGCGCTTGTGTCAATGATCTTTGATTTTTCTCAAATCTGTCGCAAAAGAGACAACAATAAAACCGACAATGATTGCTATATCGAGTTGCGAATTTGAGTAGGATGTCGTTAGAAAATATTTTGATAAACCTAACAACGTTCATTGACACAAGTAACGGCCGTCCATCTTTGAGTGGACAGTGCCAATGTTGTTTATCCATCTCTGAGTGGAAAAAATGGCGCTTGTGTCAATGATCTTAGATTTTTTCTAAAATCCATCGTGAAGGAGACTACAATAAAACTGACAACGATTGCTATCGAGTTGCAAATTTTAATAGGATTTCTTAGAAAATATGTTGATAAACCTAACAATGTTTATTGACACAAGTGTAATTGCCTTTCATTGCTATTCTGTTTCAACAATATTACATGAACTTTAAAGAAAACCATTCACAGAAGTGAAAATAATAAATCTCGGTTAAAAGATACAGTAACACCTGACAAGTGAAATAATATCTTATTTGACACATCGTTTTCTTTAACCATTTGAGGTACATGTATGACCATGAAAGCAATAAGAAGGTGGAGGAAATCTTAGTGAAAGAAGTCAGAGGAACTTTTGGAAAACAGAAATGGTTTAAGGCTGAGATTAAAGGTATGTATGGATTTTCAGGATACAGAGTTTACACTCCAAGTACATTACAACCTATTTTAGTGATTGTATTAGGTTGCCACCCTCTATTTAATTAAGTGGCCAGTTCCATACGCTGTATTTTAGCCCATGCAAATTTTGTATATGCTGCCTGAGTGTATTAAACAGTCACCTCTATTCAGTGGTCACAGCCATGCTTTGACAGTCCCTTGTTTGCATGTCTTTGTTAATTTTACATGTACCTGTATTAAAATGCCAAACTTGAAAAAGATTTATTCACTCTACACTACAGAGTTGTTATTGATCATTACTGCATGTATTGCATTCACCACTGTTTTACATTTAAGTGCTTTCTAGACATTAATGTACTCTAATGTATTTGACCATGCCCACAAAGTATTTTTAGTTAACATGTCCTAAGGGTGGCTTGTACATGTAAATGTAGGTTCAACTGTTTTAACGTTTTGCAATCCTGTACATGTAGTACACTGTATCACCACATCACTGATACTATATTATCTTGAATTAGTGCTGCACCTCAAAGTAACAGTGTGACACTGAATAAAATCACTTGAATTCAAGATATAGAGGATATTACATGTACATGGCCGCACGAAGATACGAAATTTCTCTCCGAGTGTTGAAAAATGCGCGAATGAGTGAAATATTTTTCAACACGTGAAGAGAAATTTTGTATCTTCAAGCGGCCATGTAATGTTCTGTTTATTATATAAACACCAATGAAATCAAACCATTTCACTTTAATATATTTTTTTGTAGTCCTTAAGTAGAACGGTGATCTTTTCACGTGTGAAGATATGATGTTTACGTGCGAAAGCTCACCTGGTATTTCATTGGTGTTTATATAATAATGGTAATTCTTAAATCACTGTGTCAAAGTAAAATGTAAATACCTGTAATAACATTGTACATTTTGCTTTAAACAAACTGGAAATTTATCCTTGTGCATGAATAACTGTTCTTTTTGTTCTTACTTTTAAAGAAAACAGTCATTTTTATTTTAAGGAAAGGTCCATGTTTTACCATAAATTTGGATAATCTATTGATAAAAGGCTCAAACAAGTTGAAATAACACCTCGAGTAAGCAGTACACCACAAAGTAAACAAAAGAAATGTGAAATTTGCACTCATTCAAGTAAATACAGCATAAATTTGGGTGTGAGTGCATGAAAATGCTAATATGTTCAGATTTTGTTGTTTAGTTAGTTACCATTTTTGGCAGAGTTTACATGTACCTACATGTATACTCACCAAATATTGATGTACACTGTACATTTATTACATTTCCTTTTTTTCAGGGGCTATTTGTCAGTACTGGCGGAGCACACAGGATGATGATATTAGAAAAAAAATGGAAAACTAAAGCAGCATAGAATCATGACAAGACGTTGACGAGAGTGAAAAGGGTAAGCTATCGGCATGATACATGTAGTAATGACACCTTTATTAATTTTAAAATACCGATTATCGTTAAATGTTCACATCACTTTACAATACCTCTGTAAATGCCCAAGTCAAAAATTAACAGTTTTAAGAAAATGCATTACATGTAAGTATATTATTTAAAACAATATATATACATTGTATATACATGTATATATATATATATATATACAGTATACATAATCCAAGAAGGAAAATCACTCAACTTTGATGACCATAAGTTTAATACAAACTTGTTTCGTAGGTGTTGCCACCCACCCCTCAGTTAAACTTACTTGTAAGTTTCTAAATACCCTTCGCAGTTTTCTGGGAAACGTGTTCGAAATGTGTGTTGCAAGCTATGATGATTTTGCTCCTTAATTCCTATTTAGCTTTTTTCATTTTTCATTTTTATATGACAATGTTATTGCAATAAGGTGTGTACCCGTATTCTGTACATTTTGATCTACACTGTATGTCTTATTAGCAACAACTATTTTCTTGGATAAGAAAACAAAATGTCATAGCAACCTGCACATATCTGGAGTTAATTGTGGCAGGTTGCTAAATGCAGAACAGTGACAAAAGCTCACCAAGAAAATTAATAACAATAGATAAGAAAATGAGACATGGATAGTTAATTAGTTACAATGACAAATATATGGATTTCTATCAGCATACATATGTACAGCATACATGGAATTCTCACAACCAATAACATCAGACTTTAACACTAACATTAATAGAGACACTGTCACTGGTACGAGTCTTGGCAGCCAAAATAATCATGGCAAAACTGAATAATGACAACAAAAGCCACACAATACCATCAACTGATGGTTTTCCAATTCACGTTGCTCTGGAAATGACTTTCGCTCAGATTGTCAAAATGTAATTTCATGCAACAAAATCTTTGTAAGTTGTGTGTAATTTGTTGTGCAACAGTACCCAGCTTTTAATCCATTTTTCTTGGTCTTCAGAAACTGATATTTCGAAAAGAAATGGTGGAAAAGTCAAATACCTCCACAGGACAAAGAAAAAATTACAGCATTGCTAGCACTTGACAATGCTGTCGATTTTTTGTCCTCCGAAGAAAGTGAAGGAGAGAAGGAGGGAATAACTGGGCCGCCACCAAGGCACGTCAAGCCGCTTAAGTGGGAGAGAACGAAATTAAGGACCATCAAGGCTGTCCTGGATGCCACTTATCAGGCTCACGTGAACAAGAGGCAAAAAAGAACAGCCACTAAAATTTCAAGAGTAGCTGACCAAAACATGTCGGACAGACCACTCCCTAAAAACTGTCCCTCTTGGGGAGGATGACTGGCTGAAAGACAGTTTAAATATTTATTGATTTTCCATAGTAATGATAAAGTGCCTCTTAAAGAAACATGTTCACGGTTTTCCGCATGCGTTAGTTTTTGTTTTTGTTTTTGCATTGTCCCCGTACAAAATTTAAATAATTGATGAAGTATATGAATGCAAATTTAATTTTATTGATTGTTTCAATGATCCGCTCTACGGATTAAAAACAAGACTCGATTCAAAAGTCGGAATTTGATGCCACATGCAAACTTGACAGGTTAAAAAGCGATTTGGCAAAACGGAAAGAGAAGAAATATGTGATGCTGAGACATGCGCAAAGCCGCGAACATGCCCCTTTCAAATTTCTATTTCACACTGCCTTTATAAAGCTGATAGCATTTATTGCTATAAGAACATTGCATCATTACCAGTTGCAAATTGTTGTTTGATGTTTTTTGTTGCTGGGAACTCAACATTTTAAATTATAAGGGAATGAAAGCACTTTTTTATTGAAAATTTTATTTATTTATTGTGAATTATTTCCTAATCAAGTGTAAATGAAAAAGTATATTTATATGAAAATTTAAAGAATTATATTATGACATTTTTTACGTCAGAGTTTAAGAAAAATATACCATATTTTGAAATTATCATATATTGTGTTAACTTTCTCTTTAATGGTGGAAATAAAACGAAATCCACTCTCAATGAAGGTGTTGTAGGTCTGAAGAAGTTTCACAACACAATAAACTCGATTGCAACTGTGTCTATCCACGTTACAAATTTCTGTTCATGCATTTTTGTGTTGCCCAAGAAGCATGAACCGATCGCGCGGTATTCTCGATGAACGTCCACATTTCAAAAGTGCTAGTTTAATTGTCTACAACGTAAGAGGAAATGATTATCCGATCTCAAACCATTTTCAACTTTATATTTCATTCACGAAATAATAATGTTAATTGTGTGTCCGCCGTGTTTAAGAGTACGGTTTTCGAATTCTTCAAGTTTCCACATTAAGGAAACCCTATGGATAATTGTGTGTCCACCGAATTTACGCGGAGGTGCGAAACATGACGGTTAATAGCGAATTCTCAAAGTTTCCGCACTTCCACATTTAGGAAACCCTATGGATAATTGTGTGTCCGCCGAATTTACGAGGTGCGTAAACATGACAGTTAATAGCGAATTCTCAAAGTTTCCGCACTTCCACATTTAGGAAACCCTATGGATAATTGTGTGTCCACCGAATTTACGAGGTGCGTAAACATGACGGTTAATAGCGAATTCTCAAAGTTTCCGCACTTCCACATTCAGGAAACCCTACGGATAATTGTGTTTCCGCCGAATTTACGAGGTGCGTAAACATGACGGTTAATGGGGATTACGCAAGACGTAAACCTTGCGGATACATGAGTTTAAGTGATGCGTTTCCGCGACTCCGCAGCGACTGAAACGTAACGTATACTCGTGTTTCCCGCAACGGATAGTTGAATTTCCGCTTACGGAAATTCACGTTTCCGTTAGGTAACCGTTATCAAAACGGAGACGGAAACGCCTTATTTCACCCTGTGAAAATTCAAAGGTAAAAAGCTTGATCTGATGGCTAGAAAAGGAGTGTATCCATATGACTTCATGGATAGCTTTGAAAAGTTCAATGAAAAACTGCCATCAAAAGAAGAATTTTACAGCATATTGAATGATGAACATATATCAAATGAAGATTACAAACATGCTCAAAATGTGTGGAATACCTTCAATCTTCAAAATATGGGTGAATACCATAATTTATATCTTAAATCTGATATCCTTTTGCTAGCTGATGTGTTTGAAAACTTTAGAAAGACCTGTCTAGAATACTACAAATTAGATCCATGTCATTATTTCACATCTCCAGGTTTGTCTTGGGATGCTATGCTTAAAATGACTGATATCAAATTAGAACTTATAACTGATAATGACATGTTTCAATTTATCGAAAAAGGAATGCGTGGTGGAATAAGCTACATTGCCAATAGGTATGGTAAAGCAAACAATAAATACATGAAAACATATGATGAGAAGGTGCCCTCAAAGTATATAATGTATCTGGATGCTAACAATCTATATGGTTGGGCTATGTCACAATACCTACCTACTGGCGGTTTTAGATGGATGACACAAAAACAGATCGATAAGATAGACCTAGCCAAGTATAAAGAAGATAGTGAGAAGGGTTTGATACTGGAAGTAGATTTAGAGTATCCTGAAGGGTTACACAATCTTCATAATGACTACCCGCTAGGGCCGGAAAAGGTTAAAGTAACTGAGAGTATGTTGTCTGGGTATTGTAAAAACATCGCGAAGAAATATAAAATATCAACTGGTTTAGTTCATAAATTGATACCAACCTTGAAGAACAAAGAAAAATACGTGCTCCATTATAGGAACCTTCAATTATACACTGATCTTGGTTTGAAAATAACTAAAGTCCATCGAGTACTAGAGTTTGATCAATCTCCTTGGTTAAAACAGTATATCGACTTTAATACAGAAAAAAGGAAGAACGCAAAAAATGCTTTTGAAAAAGACTTCTTTAAACTTATGAATAACTCTGTATTTGGTAAAACGATGGAAAATATTAGAAAGCGAGTAGATGTAAGACTAATCACCGATGAAAAAAAACTATTGAAATATGCCAGTAAACCAACGTATGTTAGTAGTAAGATCTTCAACGAAAATCTAGTAGCTGTGCATAAGATCAAAGAAACACTTACCCTAAACAGGCCGGCATATGTGGGTATGTGCATCTTAGATTTAAGCAAGACGTTAATGCACGATTTCCATTATAACTACATTAAAAAGAAATATGAAGACAAAGCCAAGTTACTCTTCACAGACACAGACAGCTTGACCTATGAAATCGAAGCTGAAGATGTATACCAAGACTTTTGGAATGATAAAAATAAATTCGATAACAGTGACTACCCTGAAAGCTCACCGTATTTTGATAAGACAAATAAAAAAGTTATTGGCAAATTCAAAGATGAAGCCGCAGGAGTTCCTATTTGTGAATTCATCGGTCTACGATCTAAAATGTATAGTTACACGAAAGACAACCAAAAAGGAGGAAAGACTGCCAAGGGAATCAAAAAGAATATTATCAAAAATAATATCAAGCATCAAGATTATAAAGAAACGTTATTAGGAAATAAACAGATGCATCATACAATGAAAACAATCCGAAGCAATAACCATCAATTAGGAAGTTATGAAATCAATAAAGTATCACTCAGCTGTTTCGATGACAAAAGATATATACTGGAAGATGGTATAAATTCATATGCTTATGGACATTATAAAATGAAAAAGAATTAAATCAAAAATAACTTTCCTTAATTCAATCCTGTGTAGACTTCCTGTGTTTCCGAGAATTGTGTCACGCAAAGGATTCTATTATGTGGAATCACGCAATGGAATAAACGCACCATTTTGTTTTTATTAACATATAGTTTCATTTGATTTTTCTATATTTTTTAATCCAACAGATGGGAAGTAGTTAAGACTTGGCTTGGTATCAGATCAGTTTTGCAAAACTGATCTGGTACCGCCAAGTCCTTAACTACTACACGCGCCAGTTTCAAGAGTAATATGACAACTTAATGATCATATATCAATAGAAAAGTTAATAAATGCATTAGGCTTCGATAGAAAATATATAATTTTAGCGACTTTTTCTTTTACAAACGGCCAGGAGCCGATAAACCGCCAAACGACCGAGGTTGTTCAATTGAATTTCTAGGGTATCTATAGATTTGAAGGATTTAGTGAAATTTGGCCAAAACGACATTTCTGGGATAAATGACAAACAAAACCGTGTCAGGAAATTTTGATATTTTAAAAATGTAAATTTTCCCGTAGCGACTATTTACGCAACACGTCTTGAAGGTTTTATCTTCTCCAACTTTAGACGCGAAAATCTCGCTAACCAAACAGAATGTCGAAAAAGCCTGATACGGTTTTGAGTGATCCCTATTTCGGTCTTGCCACGGCATTTGATACCCGATAAATTCAATTGAACAACCCCAAATACCCGATAAAATTAATTGAACAACCCTCGGTCGTTTGGCGGTTTGGCGTTTCTAAAATACTAACTCGCTAAAATTATATTTTTTATCGAAGGCTACATTCATTTAAACTTTCTTTTGATATATAGTTTGTTATATTACTTTTGAAACTGGCGCGTGTACGAATATATGTTTTTTCCAAACGACACCCGCAAAGGTTAAGAGTACCCTTAATTAAACACAAAATGTTTAAAGAACATCAAGAGAAGATATCAAATGAATTTTCGAGGGAGAATAAGCCATAATCATAGTTTAAGCGAGTTTTCCAAGACAAGAGGCGATGAACTGCCAATTTTTTTTAAGTTGCAATTCATTTCCATCCTGGCCATCTGCAGCTTAAGAAACTTGAGCATTGGTATGTATAAACAAAATTGGACCAACAAGTTTGGGTTTCCACTGAATAAAATATAAAAATCTCTTTCGGGATTTTTAAGTAACGCTTATTTACAATGGTAAGTAGCTCCTTTAACTCGACTGCTTCTGGCAGTCACCATAGGAAACAATTCCAAACTCCTGCGTTGGTCTGAAGAACATCGTAAATTTCCACCAGTCCTCCAACTTGTACTTGTTGAGCAGTTCATACAAATTCTTCCAGAAAACTAACATCATATCATCAATAATTATAATAGGACCATTAAATTCACTGGCTTCTTTTCTGCTTGGGCGACACTCTGCGACCCACGGCTTAGGAGGTCGGCAACAGGCAAAGTGAAATGACTTCATGGGCCTAAAGACAAATCGCCTGATGTTGTACGCATAGGGAATTTCTTTCCACCCAGTGTCTGTGTAAAACTCGTTGAGCAATTGCTGATCATCTGGGCAAGTGTCTTTTACTGTAGTTTTCCACCAGAGTTTCATGATTCCTTGGTAATTTTTGGAATCCGGTCTAAACACCAAAAGACCCGCATTGAAGCACGGATCCAGAACACCGGGTCTAGAGCAAGGCGCAGCAGCAAAATCTTCCGGTATGTCGAAAAGTTCATCAATATTGGTCATCAACATGTAATCCGCATCAACATAAATGATTTTGGAAAATTCTGTGTAGTTCCACGCGTGGAAGCGCGTGTGGGTTCCCTTAATTCTGTGCCCTAGAGGTCGTCCAAAAAGTCCACTACTTCGATCTCCGCCAACTTTAGCATCCATCCAATTGCAATCCATCTCTTCGACCACACGAGTCTCCCATCCGACACCTTGAAGCGCTTTTCGCGTGGCATTACTCACAGATGCTGAAATAAACGCAACCATGTTCTTGTGGCAAGAAAATGTGCGAATTGAGTGACCGAGGATCAGAGCAGGAACAACAAATTCATCGTTGACCATAACGGTCAGCCACGCTACGTCGTTTCGTGACTTGACGTTCTCTTTGCACCAATGTTGACCAAAACTTCTTTCCATTTCATAGAATCTCCATTCCTTGTGAGCAAACTGCAGTTCGTTGTCTAAGAACCTCTGTTTATCATTAATAACATGCGAAACGATTATTTTCACCACTTTGTATGAATACGGAATTAAAATTGGCCTCCACGCACCTACGCAAATAGCGATAATTAACATCGGAGTAAAACACAACATGCAAATTGTTCCACGAGATCCTTTTTCTACGGTTCCGGTTTCATTCGTCATTTTCGATGCTACTTTCGATCGTCTGGGTTTTTTGGTCAAATGCTCTTAACAAAACTATTACGGATGAAAAAACCAGCCGACGACAACAATTAGTAACGCTCATCAAATAATATAATAAAATATTATATGCTGGTCATGGATGATACACATCGGCCGCCGATGTGCGGGCTCACAAGCTTTTTTCGTTTCCCTTACAAATATTGGCCAGAAAAGGGTAGAACTATTATTTAAAGCAAAGAAATTAGCTCTAAATTATATTTTGCAATTTCAAAGGCCATTAAGATCACAAAAAGCTTGCTTTCCGCGAGTAAAGGGTTGCGCAATGCCTAGAAGTACTTGTCGCGTTTGTTGTCACGCGACCGTCAGCGGTTTGCCCATATAGCATTATGTATTCCATGTTAGCTTTCCACTTTGATCCTCAGAATATGGCGGCCGTATTTTTGTGTCGTATAACCAGCAAAAGCCGCCCATTTCTTCGGCGATTTCAGGCGCCATTGGCTCGCAACTTGAACAATATTTTTTGTTGTTTTTCAACGTCCTTTGGAACGGTTTAGAAGCAAGGAAAACTTCAAATTTTACGCAAAAAAGCAAGCTTTAATTCGGGAGTAAACAAGGCAAGCAGATTTTTAGCAACTGATGACCATGCAGAACCTCCGTGGAGCGAAGGATTTTATAACATGTTTCTGAACCTTTGTAAGGAAATACAGAAGACATGGCGGATTTCGGGCTCTGTTGCTAAAAAGGATGGAAAACGGGAACCGGTTTAACCGCCACGAAAATCGCAACGACATATTCCCTAAAGAACAACAACTCAGATTCCTTCATTTTAAGATTTTTGGACCTTGAGCTACTGATGTTATTGTCATGACATAGCGAATATTAAATGAAGGTAACTCAAAATCGTGGTATCTGAAAATTTCGGGATATACTTCATGGTGGGTTTTAATTTATGCACATCAAAGAATCCGGCACTTATTTAGGGCTAAAAACTCATTTTAAAATGGTTAGCTTTTATTTACTGTCATGGATATCACTACCCATAACAGTAAATAAAAGCTAACTATTTTAAAATGAGTTTTTAGGATCCTTATATGATAGAATTCCTATATGGTGTGTTAACATGAAGTATATACCAAAATTTCACAGTTTTCTTTGTTATGGTTTTGATTTCCGGTGCGCTTGCGCGGCGGCCGTACTATCTCGGATTTCTGGCCATGAAACGAAAAATTTGATGCGCCGTTCAAAAATCGATTGCCTGTTACTTTATCCCTTTCACTCCCAGATTCAATTAAGAAGACATGTATTGTTGTTCTTTTGACTTTTGATTCTGTGGACAAAAACCTATGGTGTGACCATTCAAATAAAACCTCTTTAGCTAAATTTTTGCATGGTACCATTTGTTTTTCAATATTTTACAAAATGAAATTTGGGATTTTTCTTGAATTTTAATGTTTGGCACTCTTGGGAGTGAAAGGGTTATAGTCATTGTTTGTTTATTCATTTATTGTTCACCGTGTTGTAAATGTCTCTTCCTAACAAGTGACAAAATATAATATTGTATGGGAAACTGAAAGAAGGACACAGCATCATCCTTTAAAAAAAAGAATGGACAAGGAGAGTGAAGAGCAAACTTTAGAAACTTGACTTTTCAATACGAGATTTTGTAACACAACATCTTGTGAATCTGATGATATCAAGCCATAACTTTGTGCCACGTAGAAAACGAACTGTGAAAGGTGCATTTTCAGGCACAAGAGCAACAAACTGTCACATTAGTTTCGCTCGTCCCTGTGACAGTGTGTAATTTTCAAATAAATTTTACGAAACACAGTTGAGCAAGTGCCTTTAGGATAAAGTCCACGATTGTACGGATTACTGGTATATGTGAATTTCGGCAATTTGCATATTCTCGTTAAATTAGCATACAAATTCGCATATATGAGCTATATCGGTATGTGCCGCTGTGAAGGATACGGTTTTGAGGCAGTTTGGTCTGGGATAGGGTATAGTAATCAGAGATTTTTGGTCTAGAATAGGGTATCATTTTTTCGTGAAACTGATCACTTGCGTGAAGAATTAAGTCTAGACGAGGTTTACTGGCAAATGACATTTAAAAAATCGGTAAGCGGCGGGCAGTACGGCATTTTTACTGACCCCTGGCATCTTAGACTGTAATGGGTGAACGAGTTTCTGGAAAAAAGCGAGTCTGGAATAGGTCTAGGATAGGGTAGGGTTTTTCGGTGTTTAGTCTAGAACATATAGGGTTGCAAAATGGAGCTAAAATGGTCTAGTATAGGTTAAAGGTCTCAGAGTCCCAGTGGCACACCCCCGCCCAAAAATTTGCAGAGTATCCCCCTCCTCCCCCCCCCCCCCCCCCCCCCCCCCATCATCATCATCATCATCATCTTTATTTAAAAACACGGTAAATACATCAGGCATTAACAATTTAATATAAAACTACAACTCCCCCGGGGAGATTACTCTTACGATACTTAATCCTTATATCAAAGTAAAGCTTATACAGCTGGCTATCTAAATATACCTTTCATTTTCTAATAGGCTGAATTGCCGAAATTTTTTCACGAATCCTAAATGCGGGTGTCTGAATCAGCTTTTGAAAGCTACCACTCAAAGCGATTATTATATTTTGCTAATTTGATTTATTCTCGGGTTTCCGGACCCGAAGTGCTAAAAAATCGTATCTGCGTTTTCCCATATTTAATTTCAGTGAAATGTTATAGAACGTTTTCGAAACAGGGCGAAAAAACTGGAGTAAAGGCTGGTTTTCACTAGCGCATAAGCATAAGCACAAGCTAACATACGCAGACTCCGTAACATGTTGATCATTAGTTCCAATTGTTTGAACAAAACAGAACAATAGGCACTAATGATCAACATGTTACTGAGTCTGCGTATGTTGGCTTGTGCTTATGCTTATGCGCTAGTGAAAACCTAGACTTGCACACAAGTCGACTGCGAAGCCCTCGAGTGCGCGACGAAGTCGCGAGAAGCAAGCGACGAAGTCGCAAGAGCGAGCGACGAAGTCGCGAGTCGACTTGTTGGGCTGGTAAAATAAACAGTTCTCAAATGACTGGATAGTCTGAATTCCACAATGAATGGGGATGACCCGACTCGGAACTTTCTGGACCCAAGGAGCCTTGACTCCTTTCTCGCGAAGAAATGATAGCTGATCTTTCATCAGTGAAACCAATGGAAAAATAACGAGGAAAACTGACTCTACAATATCTCTTTCGCCATGTTTAAAGAAATCCAGAACAAACGGCGCGATGTGGAATTTGAGACTTTTTCCTGAACCAGTCGGTGCAATCATTAAAACATCTCGACCACTAATGTCAGCTTCAACTGCTTTGCGTTGATTTTCTCGAATTTCTTCAAAACCAAGCATATTTAAACCGAAGTTTATAGCTTCTTGTACATTCATTTTCCTCGCAGTTCTTCACCTCGTGAGCGCGTGAGCAAGCAAAGGATCAAGTTTCCCGAAAAGTGACTTCATGAAACTTAGCGCTCTCTGATTGGACATCAATGCTGCCACACCCCCGACACACCGCCGACCTAAAAACAGGTCGGTAAAAAATGGCGCGCTGCAGGCGAGAAAAGTCCGTTCTCCGCCCAACCACCCAAAATGAAAATACCAAAAACGGACTTTGAGAAAGTCTAGTGAAAACCAGCCTTAATAGGCCATTTGCACGATGACGTCATATGACTACAACTACCAGAATCCTTTAGTTTTTTGTTTTGTTGTGCAAATTAGGGCTATTGTTATTTAAACCGCACTGGCATTAAAAAATTTAAATAAGAAAGGAAAAACGAAATGAATTCTGGTAGTTGTAGTCAAATGACGCCATCGTGCAAATGCCCTATTGCGCGGAAATGCCTCTGAACGAAAAATTGTTCAGAAATTCAAAATTCCCAGACAGGTTATTTTTTTATTTTATGTTATCCTAGCTACTGTCCAAATGAAAGATCGTTGATTTCTAAAACCTTTATTTTAACCTCCAAAAACAATTTTCGAAAAAATGGTCGATCTGAAGGTACTTTGTAACTTAAATTGATACGGCCAAATAAGTTATGTTCATTGTACTAGTAATTAAGAAAGTAAATATTTTATTTACCGATGATAGCCCAAAATGCTATTAAAATACCTCCCTACACTATATCCAATTTAAAATATAAAATATTATAATAAAAATAAGAATATAAAACCCGGTTCAGACGCCGAACTTTTCATGAGCCGAACTTAATTCGAATTTGGACCGACCCAAATTAACAAAAGTACGCCTGTTGATTCAGACGCCGAACTTAACAAGAGGCTACACTTAGCCTATACTCATGCGCAAAAGACTCTAAGACGCGCGATTGAAGTTACCAATTTTTCTGTGCTCGCTTTTAATATTTAATTTATTGATTCCGATCAAATCCACACTCGTCTATAACTTTCCAAGCTGTGAATTATTTCTGTTACATTTGAAAAGACTACTTAAAAAAATAGGCAGTAGATGACATGCTGTAAAAAGAAATTTGATAATCAATATAAAGATTTAGTTTTCCTGTGTTACTTAATCGCATGCAACCAGTGTAAAATGGGTTATTCCAGAAAAAATCCCCCCCCCCCCCCGACGGATGCAATATTTTTTTACCCCTCCCCCGCCCGGATTTCCCGGCCAGGCCGACCAACCCTCGCACCTTGATTTTTAACCCAGATACCCCCTCCTGCCCGGATGGCCATTAACTTTTTGTAGGCCCTAAATAAACAGGGAATCGCATTCAGGAGATCCGGGATTTTTTTAAAGATTTCAAATCTTTGGTGAGAATTGCTATGAATTGGTCAAACATTTTGTAAATAAACGTTGCGTGACGCATTCACTAAAATCTTTCCGTGATTTTAAGACCAAATCGAAATGAAATGTTTCCATAACTTAAAGCTGGTTCTTTAAAAAAATGCTTTGATTTTGCCATCTGTAATAAGTTTTTTCCAAGCTTCACAGTTTCTTCAAAGTGTTGTCGCAAATACACAATTTTGCTTTGTGCAAATTTTATGTCAAATGTAATTTGATATCAAGCTGTTTTTATAATCACTGAATCTAAAATATATTTTCTATAAAAGGTCAAAACTTTTGAATATAACTCATATTTCCTTGAATGAAAATGTCTTTCCTTTGATTAAAAGAGTCAAACACCTTTCAGAATTCAGTGATTTTCTGCTTCTGGAAGTCTTGGCGATATATTGTATCCTAATTACTGCGAGGAACCGGCTAGCGTCTGCGAAAATATAATAAACATCACAAAATAATTCAATTCAGCAACCTATTTTTATTATACTTTCTAAAATCGCCGACTTTTCCTGTGTAATAGAATGCCAATCTTACCCGGAAAAATGATTCGTATAATAATGCTTTCGCTAAAAAAAAAAACAGTTCTGAATGGTCAAAGGTACAGAAATGAAATGCTGGCGGCGTTTGAATCATGAGTTCGGATAGCTCATGGTCTGCTAACAAACACTTCGATTCACAGCTCGATTTTTCACTAAAACCTTTTTCCAAACCACGAAAATACCTAAAATAATATTTGAAAACAATACTTGGCCACATTTGGTGAAAGCTGTGCTTGGTAAAGCAGTAAAAATAACGAGAAAGCTCCGTTTACCTTTTCCACGAATCCAAAGCGCGCACGTACATGTACAAACAGAACTGCCTTGACAATCGAGTCGTCTAATCCGAAGCTATCAGAACTGTCTCATCGTACAGCAATCGGGTGAACTTGGCACAACTTCGCGCTTCGGAAAGTCGGACTTACTTACACAGGTGACAGCATAGTGGTTACTAGTAACCTAGTAACCACAAAAAGCAATAAAGTCAGTAAAAATCTACATTAATATGACACGCATTCCCTAGTCCATAATCCACAGAAGTCCAGTCCCAAAGTCCAGATGTTTTGTTAAATCTGATGGGCTGAAGTAACGACGCTGTTTTGCCGTGTGTTTCTATTGTTCTTTCTTGAAAAAAATCTTGAAATTACTCACCACAGGCAGCGAGGATTGCTCCGATACAGACATTACAAAGAATCGGCAGTAAAACGGAAAATAAATTGCGACTGCGAGAGATCGATGTTTGACATTTTTGCCTCGGAAGAACTATGATTAAAAATAGCTCTTAGTTTTTTCAGAATCGCGACAAATTCGGCTTCAAGTTGTATGCTGTGTATAAAAGCAACGTTCACCTCTGTGGGAGAAATACAGGACTGACTTATACACCAATAAGACCAAATGACGGAAAATGTTTGTCATGCGCATGCGTATCAAACATTTGTTTTATACTTCAATGTACCATAAGAAAAGAAGCAATTTAAATTTTAAAAATTTAAACAAGATAAGAAGACGTCCGACATGGAGAATTCAGTCATCGTACCTGCAAACCACGTTACTATTGAATGTTTTATAAATGAAGGCTGTACCACAATGAAGCCAGTCATTGTTGTGAAGATAATATATACCTGACGTGAACATTACTGATGTGAGTAGGGTTGTAGGAGACGCCGTCGTGACACTTCAGTAACGATGTTTTGCCGGAAGTGAGAGTAGCCGGAAGTCACTAAACCGGAAGTGTTAAAAACAATGCTGTGAACCGGAAATACACAATTTCAAATTTGCATGCAAAATCGTGACACAAAAAAAAATAATAAAAAGAAAAACGAAGCCCATTTTATAACTCATGCCGCTACGCGCATGAGTAATTAGCCGAACTTAATTCAGTTTGAAGAGAAACAAATCGAAAGGTCAGCGATTTTCAGGCAAAGATGTCAGAACACGCACCAGTCGTTATAATAATTTATGCATTAGGTTCGGCTCATGAAAAGTTCGGCGTCTGAATCAAAGCCGTTTCAAAGCCGAAATTCCCGGCTGAGCCAGGCGGAAAGAACGGCTGAGCTGTTCCACATTCAAATACAGTGGAATCTCGAACCCCGTTAATACGGTCACCAACGGGCCATGAAAATATGGCCGTATTAACGGGGTGGCCGCATAAACGGGGTTTCATTATAAGAAAATGTATGGGCGCGCGTTTCGCCGGGACAAAAAAAAGTGACCGTAATAACGAGGTGACCGTATTAACGAGGTGACCGTAAGGCGGGTTTCCACTGTAGCCGTTCTTAACTGATTCAGTCGCCGAACTTTTCATGTACTTAATTCAAGGTATTAGGTTCGGCTCATGAAAAGTTCGGCGTCTGAACCGGGCCTAAGATATTAATGTACAGAATAAAATACACGAAAACACGCGATTAAAATATAAAAGAATGAGAATAAAATAAAAACTTACAGAATAAAATGCCAGAATTTAAAAGTTGCTGGTCTTAAGAGAGTTTCTAAAATAATTGGAATCCATTTTCCTCATGACGGGGAGAGGGATAACTTGTTCCAAGCTTGGCAAGCGGCGCATTCACAGTAAATGTTCTTCCATCATTTTCGCGCTTGACAACAAATTTGACTATTCATCATTTATTTATCCTTTAGTATAACTTACAATGATATTCGTATATTTCATATTGAAATCTCTCAGTTCATATAATAAAACTCCGTGACCGAACCGAGTTTCATCTTCGACAGGTGTGTGGAAGTCGAGAGGCTGCCAGTCAAACGGTACGTGTAATTAAACACAGCTGTAAACATAAGCTTTTTCTGGTGTTGAACAGTTGCTATAGGATGCCTAATTTTCACTAGTTGCGAACGCACACGCAGAAGAAAAAGGAAATTTAACTGACTACAGTCCAGTGTGCAGTTTATGATCAATACATGTAAGATTCTGTAATCGAGAAGTCGATTGACCAACAAAGACCACCTCCAGTGTGCAATTCCTGATCAAGATATGTACCCTTCAGAATTGGCGTGTGTTAGAGAAAGGGAGCCGAGTTGCTCTCTCAACCCACCCAAGAAATTGCTAAACTATCTAAAAAGCCGAACATCCATTTTTTTTTTAGTCCATCTTTTATTCTTTCATTACGTTATGTTTAGGACTTTCGTGCTCTTTCTAAATGACAGAAGATGAATGTCCCCTCTAGGAACTTGATATATGCATGTGGGAGGGTGTCGAGGACTAGGATGCCGAGAGTGATAAGACAAATTGCGAAAAACTGCCTATCTCATTGATCTAGATTTCGAAACCTTGTAAGTGAGATTGATATTGTAGACAACAAATGGAACAGTAGTTTGTGTGATTTGCACTGGATACCTTTTGCAGCGGCAGGAGAAGTTCTGCAAACCGGCTCGATTAATATTTGACAAGAACAACAACTCTTCGAGTAGTGAAGTCGTGCTTTAAGAAGCTTCAAGGGTCTTGTAAGTGCCCCTAAGGTACGAGAATTAATTCAATATATTGTTATGATTTGTTTTACATGTACAGTCAAGTTTTCCGGTCACACTAGGTGATCCGTCACGAACGTTACTACACTGTACGTCATTTGAAACCTTTAATCAGTCTTTCGCAATCACTCGTGCATGAAAGGTCAACTTTAACTTTTATATTTAATACTTCCATTTATCTGTTGCTCGAAAAGAAAGAAAACGAAATCGTTATCGAATGGAACTCTTGCCAAACCCGGCAATAATGTAAGTTCCTTTTACTTGATATGTTTCGTTTCGTCATTTTCCTTTTTCTTATGTTGTAAATAAATCCAATCATCCATGAGCTAGCTATGAGCTTGAAGTTGCTATATCAACTGTTATGACGTCACTAACACTTCGCCTCAGGCTATTAACCACTTGAAAAAAAGTGAACTTTTTTACTTTTTGGAGCCCATTTTATAAGTCGTGCGGCTTGGCTCGTAGCCAAGGCACTACTAACAAGCCTGATTAATACAGACATCAATGTTTTAATGTCCTTAAGTTTCGATTCACCATTAACTCAAAGTTTGGTTCATAATGATCAAACATTTCTTGACTAAACCAAATCATTTCATACAACCAATCTAGTTGCTTATTCCAAAGACTTCTTTCTGGTAGTCAGCACAAGAAACGCTTTCCAAACTCCTGCGTTGGTCTGAAGAACTTTGTAGATTTCCACCAGCCCTCCAACTTGTACTTATTGAGCAGTTCATACAAATTCTTCCAGAAAACTAACGCCATCTCATCAAGAGTTATGATGGGACCATTAAATTCGCCGGCTTCTTTTCTGCTTGGTCGACACTCTGCGACCCACGGCTTAGCAGGTCGGCAACAGGCAAAGTGAAATGACTTCATGGGCCTAAAGACAATTCGTCTGATGTTGTACGCATAGGGAATTTCTTTCCACCCAGTGTCTGTGTAAAACTCGTTGAGCAATTCCTGATCAGTTGGGCAAGTGTCTTTTTCTGTGGTTTTCCACCAGAGTTTCATGATTCCCTGGTAATATTTGGAATCTGGTCTAAACACCAAAAGACCCGCATTGAAGCACGGATCCAGAACACCGGGTCTAGAGCAAGGCGCAGCAGCAAAATCTTCCGGTATGTCGAAAAGTTCATCAATATTGGTCATCAACATGTAATCCGCATCAACATAAATGATTTTGGAAAATTCTGTGTAGTTCCACGCGTGGAAGCGCGTGTGGGTTCCCTTAATTCTGTGCCCTAGAGGTCTTCCAAAAAGTCCACTATTTCGATCTCCGCCAACTTTAGCATCCATCCAATTGCAATCCATCTCTTCGACCACACGAGTCTCCCAGCCGACACTTTGAAGCGCTTTTCGTGTGGCCTTACTCACAGATGCTGAAATAAACGCAACCATGTTCTTGTGGCAAGAAAATGTGCGAATTGAGTGACCGAGGACCAGAGCAGGAACAACAAATTCATCGTTGACCATAACGGTCAGCCACGCTACGTCGTCTCGTGATTTGACGTTCTCTTTGCACCAATGTTGACCAAAACGTCTTTCCATTTCATACAGTCTCCATTCCTTGTGAGCAAACTGCAGTTCGTTGGCCAAGAATCTCTGTTTATCATTAATAACATGCGAAACGAGTATTTTCACTACTTTGTATGAATACGGAATTAAAATGGGCCTCCAAGCAATAGCGCAAATAACGACAATTAACACCGGAGCAAAGCACAACATGCAGATTGTTCCATGAGTGCGTCGTTCTAATATTCGGACTTCAATCGCCATTCCCGCTTCAGTTTAGACCTGACCAAGCCAACTTCCAAAAGATTTCTGAACAAAGCTCTAACGGATGAGGCAACCAGCCTGCAACGAATGTATTTATATCAATATTAATATAAATTGTATCTTTTGTTAAGTATCAAACAGGCGCCACTTTTATCGACCAATGATATGTTTCTTTCTCATATGATTTTTTTACCTTTCCAAGTCTCACAACAAATGAACAAACAAACGCTTTGTATGTCACGATTTTTTAAGAAGAAACGATAAAATATCACAAAAAAAGAATTGGCATGGCTTGGTACTGACATTTAAATGGCAGACGCTAGAAATGGTAGGGGAAGGTAGGATTTGGGGTGCCAAAATTAATGTCTGCATGTGCATTTTTAATTTTGCGGTTATGACTTGACATTTTTCTGACATATCGAAGACATAGAAACAATAAAAAAGCCCGTTGCATAGTTATTCTTTCAACCATGACTCTGCATACTACGTGATCAAAGGCTCGAAATATTCAACTCTGTTTACCGCGTTAACGAAAGTTCGATTACGGGAGTCAGAGGTTTTATATTATAAGTAAACAAGCGCTTCTTTTCAGCTAGATGATCTCAATCCAAATGCAAATGACTGGCTTCAAAGAATATGGAACCTGGTGTAGTTAGTTTACTGCGCATATTTAACACATTCCTCAAGGAAGGATAACGTCACGAAGGTATGGAATCTTATATGCTTCCATAAGTAAACAAAAACTTCGCCACTGAACTGTAAGTTTATTCTTTAATTTGTTTTAATTTATTTTTTCGAGCTTTTTTTCACTTAGTTGATTCACTGTTGATCGGTGTGCGCTCATTTTGCAGCGTGATACCCGGGGGGGGGGGTACTCGCAGAAAAATTGGGTAGGAAGTACCTTCTTCTAAAGAAGTGTATTCAAGACTACAGTGCAAGAATCGTTACCCTATTTATGACCAAAATGGCGGCAAAATAGCCAAAATCGATACCCAATTTATGACCAAAACGGCTGAAAAATCCTACCCTTTGGGGCCGCACATACCTATATAGCCCATATTAGGGAGTACCCCCCCCCCCCCGGGCGTGATACGCAAAGCCCAATATCAGTTGAAAAATTACATACAGCCACGATGACAGCCGAAATGGGCTAATTGAAAGAAAAAAGGACAATTATTCAAGAAAAATTCCATTTTGTAAAATTCTGAAAACGAACAAAGTGCTGCCGGGAAGAAGACGCAATTTCAGTCCTTCTCTAGATATTTGTTTGTCTACTTAGAGCCGTGGTCTTCATCAGGGTGACTCAAGTCACTCTGATGAAGACCACTCTAAGTGCCGGAAATATAGGTGGAATTCAATCAAACTAGTAGTTGTTTCCTCTATTGTGTTAACATATATAGTTTTTGAGGAGTGATTTTAACTAGTGGATAAACAATGAATAAACAATACATAGATTGTTTTACTTGTTCTACGTGTGCTCGATACATAGATCTGCAGAGCAAAATATAAATGTAAGGACGGAAAGTTGTAACTCGAGTTTCACGCACTAATGATCTTGTTGAGGATCATTTTTTAGATATTGTGTGATTCCGTTTTACGAGATTTGCCTTTTCTATATTTTACATAAGTTGAGAGTTTTTAACGACAAGGTCTACGAAAATAACTTAGTTAACAAGTTACAAACGTGACTTTGTACATCCATTCAGTACTTTTACGAGTTGCACTAATCGTCGCGGGTCGCGGGTTTCAAGTCGCGGGTCGCGGGTTTCAAGTCGCGGGTTCTCAAAGTCGCGGGTTTTTATTTTTTATTTCTTATTTATTTCTTTTCCCGGCTACTATTAGGCTGTGAATTGCGCTTTAAAGAACGAATACATTCACCCTTGTGGAACTTTTTTGCCTTTTCAGCGAGCCTCAGCCCTTTTGTTTTTGTTCCTCCGATTTGAAATTGAACTGAGCCCAAAATACAGCAAAATACAGTGATTTGTTAGAGAAAACTATGTTTTCAGTCGCCAATATCTCGGCCGCGTTTTGACGGATTCTTGCTTGTTTTTTTTGGTTTTTGTTTCGTAGTCACGTGGTATAAGGTCATCGATTACGTCATCGATTAGGTGACCAGACTATGTTGAAGTTGTCAAGGAGCCAAGTGGGGAGTTAAACACACACGGTGACATAGCAACACTTTATCTCCAAAAATTAACCACAGGGTACCCGGTAAAAAAATAAAATGATCGAGAAACGGTTCTGCTGCACAGGAACGGGTCCACATGACGGATGCTCCGCCTTTAGGTCGTACCTAAATTTTATATACGGACTTTCAGCAGATAAAGTAGTTTCATAAGATTACCATGGAGACTCCACAATTTCTTATTAATGTACTCTTGTTTATTCTTGTATAATTAGCTATAATTTTAGATGGCTTCTAGTGTAACAATAACCAGGTAAACTGCACGGCAGAAAACGTATACGTATACATATACTTAAACAGCTTAATGTACCGATTTAGATAAAACATGGAAACGATGCCTAATAATAACAACGATAATAAAAAACAACGATAATAAAACAACGATAATAAAACAACGATAATAAAAAATCCCCAAATCCAAAATGGCGGACAGTGGTTACGATTCTCCAGACGATAAATACTCTGCCAAAAAGACCAAATAAGGAGGGTAGTCTTGTGAAATGGCCGTCTGTAACTGTCAGACTGACATAAACCAAATTTTCTTTAACACCACCTACTGACTAGCAGGCAATGCATGCACGTGTTATACATTACTGCATCGCTAAGATGACACGTAAATTACTAGATGTAATGACGGCACTTTGTGCAGTGTCAAGGGACTGATATTCTTCATTAGAAACTAAAACGTTTCCATCGAAACACGGGTTTTTGCGCCTGATGTGCGAGTAATCCAAATGGTAATATGTGTTCTGAAAGTCTACAGAAAACACAGGCTGTCCTGTTTGGTTACGCCGCATAAATCTACGGTCACGATGCCTAACAACTACATTATAAGGTGACACCCGGTTCTCGTGTTTAAACGCAGCACCGCAGCCATAGCACACTTTTACATTTGAAACCCGCGACTTTGAAAACCCGCGACTTGAAACCCGCGACCCGCGACTTGAAACCCGCGACCCGCGACCCGCGACCCGCGACGATTAGTGCAACTCTGTGCCTTACCATGATTATTGGCTGGCTTCATGAAGAAAACATTCGAACAAGTTTGCGTCTAATGTTTCCCAAATCGTGACTGCTTTCTGTTACATTTGAAAAGACTACTTTTAAAAGATCCTTAAAATCAGTAAACGACCAGGTTATTTTTCAATTTTAGCAATTCTCAAAAACTGTATTACGCGACAGTCCGTTGACTCCGTTGTGTTTAGAGTGCACAAAAGCTCACAAAAGCAACTTTTTCTCGGTCTAGAATAACAAGTATGACACAAAGAAAAAGTCAATCACAAATTGGTATCAACATAAATTCTCACCGAAAAATGAAATTTCTTTTATGGTAAAGTCCCTCGCCTGCTTGAAAATTCTTTAAAACTCCGCTTCTTCGGATTTGATCGCCCCGCACTGATAAAACTTAAAGCAAGATTTCGTCGCGCGCTTACAGCTCTCCTTTTTCTCCACTACAGCGGCTTCTGAGTATTCTTTAAAGCTTTCTCTTTCCATTTTGAGTATTTTGAATGTGTGTTATTACTCCGACAAGACAAAACTATGGTTTTGAAAACCAAGCACATGCCGAGCGCGGCAGCCATTTTTGTAGAATTTTTATGTGACCTGCGACCCGGTTTGTAATAATATATGCGTGCATAAATTTGCATGCACTAATGTGACAAAAAGACGAAGAAACGCAACCCATTTTATACCTCATGCGCATGAGTAATAAGCGCTATGTATGTATTCGTCTAAATTATCTTCTTCATGTTCGTTTTAACATGTTTTAGCGGGTTTCCGTCATGAAGGTATCGTAGAATTAATCGCGAGTGTCAAATACTTTCGCAGTGTCTTCTTGAGTAATTTCCTTACGCATATTGAATATGAAACTGTTAGATGCAACAGAGAAAACACAACTCGCACTTTGTGACGTTCGCCTCGCTCGCATCAACAAACAACAGGTGTACTCCACCGCGGTCAAACGAGAGAAATTTGCAAAAGTTAACCAAAGTACTTCAAAGTTAAGGTTGTCATTTTCACTGTTTATTAAAAGTTTCATATATTGACAATACACTGTCAACTCACTAAACGTTTTGAAAGTTTACTAAAAAAAAGTTCTAAGCGTTTGAAAACTACGAACCGCAGAACTGTCGGCGCCATTTGCCAACACAATTTTGCTCAGGCACGAAGCGTTTTGATCAGTTTTCAACGATCGAAAAGAAGCTCGTTATTTTGAGCCGGAAAGACGAAAAGATAGTTACATAAACTAATTATTTTATACATCCTTGCCCACGTTTCCACTTAATTACTTGGGCGTAGCGACCAAGTATTAAAATGCAGTTTGGTCGTCCACAAATGTGCAGTATTGCGCAACTCTGGGGACGGCGGGATTATTCAAACCTTCACCGCGGTCACACGTCCGAGGCGTTTTTCGTTTTATTTGGTGGGATTCATTTAGAATTAAGTGGAAACGTGGGCAAGGATGTATAAAATAATTAGTTTATGTAACTATCTTTTCATCTTTCCGGCTCAAAATAACGAGCTTCTTTTCGATCGTTGAAAACTGATCAAAACGCTTCGTGCCTGAGCAAAATTGTGTTGGCAAATGGCGCCGACAGTTCTGCGGTTCGTAGTTTTCAAACGCTTAGAACTTTTTTTAGTAAACTTTCAAAACGTTTAGTGAGTTGACAGTGTATTGTCAATATATGAAACTTTTAATAAACAGTGAAAATGACAACCTTAACTTTGAAGTACTTTGGTTAACTTTTGCAAATTTCTCTCGTTTGACCGCGGTGGAGTACACCTGTTGTTTGTTGATGCGAGCGAGGCGAACGTCACAAAGTGCGAGTTGTGTTTTCTCTGTTGCATCTAACAGTTTCATATTCAATATGCGTAAGGAAATTACTCAAGAAGACACTGCGAAAGTATTTGATACTCGCGATTAATTCTACGATACCTTCATGACGGAAACCCGCTAAAACATGTTAAAACGAACATGAAGAAGATAATTTAGACGAATACATACATAGCGCTTATTTAATAAGAAGTGAACAGTGGACAGCGAAGGAAGAAATATAAGCGTGGTAGGAATCCCAATTAATTTCACTTCTTTCGGTTGTTTGCCTTTCATTAATTTTTATTTCGTGAAGTTGAAAGAACAGAACAGACAACTGAAACTTTGGGTGCAAAAATTCACCACCGAGAGAAGATGTAAACAATGCACGCGGTGTCTTGCGAGACGTTTCTTGCGAGTTTTGCTTCCGCTAGTGAATGTTTCTCGGGCGAAAATAACCTTAAAGCGATCACTTTTTCATTTAATTTTCTTTTCTGTGTTTCGGATACAGAGGAATAAAAACTGGATATATTTTCGTGTGTCTGATTGCGAGATGTTTACGAAACAGCTGCGTTATGCGTTGCTGGAAAGGTTTAAAATTACTTTTACATTATGCAAATTGAAACATTTTTACCTCAACTGAAAAAATATATTTCAAAGGGCTAAATTTGTTTCTCTCCTCTTAAATTATCACTTCTGTCGTTAACTTTGATTAAATTTATAAGTTTCATTCAAACTTTATTATAATAACGGCGGGAATCCTTCCAGCAAAACTTTCAATTGGAAAAGTTGTTTTGACCTCGGGTCCGGACCAGGCAATTACATCATGGCTTCGAAAGGCCACTTTAATTTGCGGCTACATTTGCATTCACTTCAAAAGTGTCGGAAACACAGACCAGCTAGTTACAAGATTTAGCTAAAACCAATAACAATCATCGGGAAACTCTGACATACCGCCTTTTTTACAACGGTAAGTACAAAGTAGGCATAGATTTGTATTTTTCAGTATGTACTCGTCTTTTGACACAGTGGACACGCTACTTTAATAATTTGCGTGCGATCTCACACGCTAAGTGTACTGTGTCTTCTTGTTTTAGACGGTTAACGCGCTTCTTTGTTAGACTACTCACACTATCCGAATACTCCCAATCATCAAACCGCGTGAAATAACGTGCATGCAGATTCCCAAGACAATTATTCTCCAATATGCCTAATACAACGACGCCCAAGTATACGCTCCCACAGCGTCTTGTTCTAAATGAATCCCACCAAATAAAACGAAAAACGCCTCGGACGTGTGACCGCGGTGAAGGTTTGAATAATCCCGCCGTCCCCAGAGTTGCGCAATACTGCACATTTGTGGACGACCAAACTGCATTTAAATACTTGGTCGCTACGCCCAAGTAATTACCTCCATCTCCACGTCCAGAGAGATCCTCTGCCGGTGCGTTTAATAATCGTCTGAAACTGCAGGGAGACTCCAGTTCTTATTCTGTGTGTGCTTTCGAAAAACCTCTCTTTCACGTCAGGTAATACGGAATTAGAAACAGCTGTTTGAGAGGGACTTCGATCTGCGATGGATGACTCTTCAACTCTAAACCTGAATTCTTCTTTCGATCGATCCTCGCTATTATATTACAGATCTTGCAAAATAACAGGATCGTGGCATTTTGAGCTCGAAAGAACTCCAATGTCTTCAGTCTTTCTGTACGTTAATATTTCCGTACTTTCGAACAGCTTCAGGTATCCTTCGCTTGTGGCTTTTTCACAAAACAGTTTAGGATAGAATTTGTCTTTTTTTTCAATCAATTTTCCACAGCAGCGGCCAAAATGATCCACGGAAGCTCCTTGCAGTATATGAGATGACGAAAAAAATGCCTGATCTTGTTCCGTTTCAGTTGACTTCTGCTGTTAACCAGAACCAATCAGAAAAGTATAAATTTTTCCAAGGCTTCCGGTTCATTCGACTTCCGCGCTTTCATTGTTATTGTAAACAGCCGATGAAAAAATTTAAATTGGCGACGGCCCCGCTGACCAAGAAGCCTGAGGACTCTGGGTACGAGATTGGGCAAAATATGACTATTAAATTTTTAATACCTTGCGACCGCTGACCAACGTTTTTGTTGAAGTCAAATGCCCGCCCTGTCGGGCCTCGTTTCACGTCAAATGCCCCACTATGCGGAGCTAACCTATCGTCAAATGCCCGGGGTATGCCCGGGCGGGGGATGGGCGGTCTTGGAATAACGCAATCTTTCGGATTGATGACGGTTAGCGACGGGAGAGCCTAGCGACGCTCTCTTTTACGAAGCTGTGAACAGGTTTCTTCGCGTCTTCTTTGAAGGTATGAGAACGTTTTTTAATTATTGCATTTGTTTGACATCTTGAAAAGTCGATAGCTGACTCGCTGGTCATTTCAAATGCCTAAGAAGTTTAATAGATATCTTGTATTGTCGGCCGGTGTTCCCATCGCGGCTAGATTTCAGAATACCCGCCACTTATTTGCATCTCGTTGAATAAGAATGGTTCCTTTTGTTTTCATATACCTCGTTCTATAAAACGTTCTGGGATATGTAAATAAGTGGCGAGGTATTCTGAAATTGCTCCATCGCGGGTATTTTTGGAAATAATGGATTTTATATTTTTATCTTTTCCGTATCGTTATTTTCTTGTCGTTGGGCTATTCGCCAAGACAGCGTTTGTTGACATAAACATCCTTCACTTTTTCGTCTGTCAAATTTCGCCGTTTTAACTGCCCCAAAATTTTATTGCAGTTATTTGAAGATGAGACATTGGTCTTTCGCTGGAGCGAACGTTCATGAAGCCAGGCCATGTATCATTGGCGATATTATCCTTTGAATTTTGCCATATTTTGGATCTTCCAAAATGGCTTGCAAAAGGGAAAAGTTAAAAAATCGTTAAATTATTTAGCTTTTGATCAATGTCGAGAATTTCGCTCTTAAACAAATTAAATTTATCTCCTTGTTCGAATGATTACTTAAAGTTTGTTTTAAAGCGCGATTTCTTTTCAACACGAGGTGTTAAAGATATGTAGTGAAATGGCCTCAAAAAGCTGTCTCAGGGCCTAAAAACCGAAATTGTCGCCGCATAGCTGAAATATTAATTGGATTGAACTTAAAGTTATCTTAATGTGATTCACTTATCTAAACCTTTATTCTGTGAAAGTTTGGGGAATTTCATTTTTTCTCGTCCGAAACACTTTAGGCGAAAATCACGGACGGCCGCTCTTAAATACTCTAGAAACTAAACTTCCAATTTCACCATGTCATGACCTCGTTGCATATATTGACAGTTACTTTTATTTCAGTCCTTTCCTAGTGCATGGTTGCCGAGAAGCCATATGCCATGAGCTTTTTTTCCTTATACAAGAGGACATTGCTCTCCTGGATACGATACAAAACCAATCGTCATAAAGCCGTCGCAATTTTTGTGGTGTTTATTGTCATTGTAGTGTTTCTGAACATAAATTTGATGACTCCAGGGCGTTACACTGGAAACAAGCCATGGAGTCCATCGCCAAAATGCAGGAATTCCGAACAAGAAATACATCGCATGGTGCAACTGACTTACAAAGTGCACGCCATCTTGGAAAACATGGAAATCGATTGCTGGCTGATGTACGGTTCCTTATGGGGGCCGTTACGAGGTATTGAGGGTCCCCTCCCATGGGATGACGACGTTGATCTCGCCATAAATGGGGACGGTCAATTTAGCCAAATGACATTTGAAGAATTCAAAGCCCTGTTTGTGGTCCTTGGGCTTTCGGTCGAAAGCAGACTGTGGCAGAGTTCACTGATGGTTATCTCTGAAGAAGACCGCTGGCCATCCCTGGACCTATTCGTGTTTTACAATTACAATGGCATAATGAAGAGGACTGGTATCGAGTCATGGTTAATGCCAATCAATTACAAACTTTATCACACATTTCCTGCGCATTTAGTGGAACAACCGCTGCCTATAGTGAAGTTTGGATTTTTCAATATCTCGGTTCCTAGGCATGGCATCGAAATCATGAAACATTTGTATCCGTATAACTGGAAGAAAGTTGTAAAACCAGTAGGTTGTGATAATTAGCATCCTAATTTTTTTTGTTTTTCAAACAATCAGTTACTCAATATTTCCTTTGGGAAAGAAACCGTAATGACATATAACCTTTTCACAACCACTGAATAGCGATAAATGTCAAACTCAACAAAACTTTGAAATTGCATTTTATACAATACTGCAAAACAAATAGTATCGTAGGAAGCACTGAAAGTACTGCTGAAGAGCTTCCATTTCAACGGTCACGCTGTAGGGATTTTCTCCACAGACTAAAAAAATGACATGAGCGATCGTGGATCGTATTTTAATCAAAAGAAAAAGAGATGCTGCGTAAGTAAGTGAAACACAAAAACTTGGTATCGAATAAGTTGAGTTAAGTAAATAAGCCACCGTCAATTGATTTAACAATAGAGCGGTTTTCAATTGAGTGTCGGAAAACCAAAACCAAAGTAATTACTTTGACCAATCACAGAACTCGCAGACAATCCGATGAACCAATCAGAACTTGAAGCAAATACATACAGCCGGCGCCAAGCGCGGGAAAACGCGTGCGAGCAAATCACGATTGGTTTTGGTTTTACTTCTGATTGGTTGAGAAAATGGCGCGAGATTTTTTAGCCAATCACAAAGCGTAAGTATCGAAAGCAATTACGAAATTACTTTCGATACTTAATTGTAAATTGAAAACGGCTCTAATAATAGTAATAATAATAATAATAATAATAATAATAATATAAAGGTTCAGTGTCTTCTAATGCGCATTTCTAGCCCCATGTAAAGCGCATTGGCGTTAAAAATGCGCATTAGACTGTTAAAACAGTCCAATGTGTTTACAAACATAATTAAGACTAATAGAAATATTTCTTAAATAAAAATGTTTTCAGCTTGGTTTTAAATACTGTAACAGTTTCTGCATTTTTTAATATACTCTGTAATAAAGTTTCAAAATTGAGGAATAAAAAGGAATTATTGAGGAATAAGAAAAGAAACACAAAATGAATAGGCCTACTTTAAAATATAAGTCGAGACATATTGAAATTACGCTCACATTTCTCTGTTGTGTCGTCCAAGAAAAGACCTCAAATATCATTATATAACCCTTTCACTCCCAAGAGCGCCAAATATCAAAATTCAAGAAAATTCCCAAATTTCATTTTGTAAAATATTGAAAAACAAATGGTACTATTTAAAAGTACTGCCAAAGAGGTTTCATTTGAATGGTCACACCATAGGATTTCGTCAACAGACTCAAAAGTTAGAACTACATGACATGTCTCCATAATTGACTCTGGGAGTGAAAGGGATAACTAAGAACTGAGGAATCAGAGAATTAACTCTGTGTGTAAATTATAGTGCTCAGGTCAACCCATAAATTTCCCTGTACTGAGCGTTAGCCCTAGTAAGGAAATGAGGGACCACACGAGGGAAAGAAAAAATCTTTGACCTCGGTGAGAAACGAACCCTCGACCTTCGGATTAGATCTTCCGTCGCTCTACCGCTTTAGCCACGAGGCCGTGCGGGAGCAGATCGTGGGTAATAAGGTGGTAATTCGTGGCAATGAGAATGTGAAGGGTACAAATAAATGTTGAGCCACGTAGCACTGGTGAGACAAACAAGGAATCAGAACATTAACTCTGTGTGTAAATTATAGTGCTAAGATCAACCCATAAATTATATTATATAACTGTTGGCCCTCCCCCTTCCCTCTCTTTTAATGTTGTCTTGGGAATCACAAGATTTGTATGGGCCCGTTTTCAGTCCAAAACAACATTGTATGGTGTGGGGAGGATGGAAATTTGTTCATGTTTGTTGATGCCGAATTATGTCGAAAAATTGCAAAACGTTTGGAACTATTTCAACAGTTTTGTCTAAGATTACAAATGTTTGTTCTTTTTTGTTGTTGCATGGTAATGTTAAAAAATTCCTTGTTCTTTCCAGGACAAAAATGATGCGTATGTTTAGATGTTACCTGTCACCAAGAAGACGAATTAAGCAAAGATACACTCTTCTAAAATTCCTGCTTATTGTCTGGGTTGTTGCTATATTCCTTCACCTGATCATTTTGCCAGCCGCCAGTGGAGGATACAACGACGAATGCTTCTTACCTGATGAAAAACGTCGAATTTTAAGAACCATGGTCCAGAATATTTCACGGGCATTTGACAAGTTTGGCGTTCAGTACTGGCTTGACTACGGTGAGATTTGTTTCCCATGACATGGGAGATGAGCCATATATAGGACTCTCTAATAACAAGATCTATAACGGAGCGTTTACATGACAAACTAAAGTTTGCAAATTCGTGTTGGCAAACTACAAACGTCATGGCAATCTCGTCTTTTCACGCTTCCAGACACCTTAACTTCGTTTTCAGGGTTCCTTCGTTTCGAGGGAGGAAGAGAGAGGACCATGCGAGACTAGGTTGCACCACAGGGATCCCAGGCTCGCAACAGGAATCCTCAACGACACAAATATATGGATTTGTATGGGATTTTCTCGTGAGTTTGATAAAATGTCAAAAATACATATACAACAGCCATTAAAGTGTTCATACCTCATAAAATAATGTCTATCTGTTGTTTCTTGTTGGCTTTATGGCTTCTAAACGGCATTTTAGCGAACTTTGGTTTTTCTGGTTTGACATTACCTAAACCAAAACTCGCTAAAATGTCGCCAAGAAACAACAGATAGATATTATTTAAGGAGGTATGAACCTTTTTAATGGCTGCAAAATACTGAAAAATCGATCCCATTTCTAATCCGTATATTTTTCTCGTTGAGGATTCCTTTTGTGATTCCTTTTTCACATACTGAACTTGCAGCAAACGTTCGCTCGCCCTCGTTCCCAGGGTTTTTCCTTTTAAAAAGGGGGAAAAGGCTGTGTCAACTCCAAAAAGTTGGCGCAAAAATTTGCAATAACAGAAACAATAATACAAACAAGTCCTATTTGTCGCCAACAGTTTGTCAACTGTTGATGTGACGTTCACACATGCCAACTTGAGCTTGCCATCTCATGTTTGCCAACGCTTGTTTGTCCTGTGATGCTCGTCAGAATTTCGGAACATAACTCCTAAGAATACGCCGAAAAGTAAAGCGATACGACGCTTCGATGTGTCTAACATCATAATTAAATAAAAGTGACAATGAAGGTGGAAGATGGACGTAAATTAGTGGAGCAATAATTGACATTTTTTGGAGTTAAGTTATGTAAATAACTTAGTATAGAGTTAGCCTGCGGCGGGTATAAACGGGGAGGGGGTAGGAGGCGCCAAAAAAGGAGAGAGAGAGAAAGGGAAACGGGAAGGAACGCCTGCTATAAGAACCGTGCTATTCGCATTATTGTTTGAATATATATATTCATATATATATATATATATATATATATATATATATATATATATATATATATATACATATATTGTTTTATTCTTTTGTTTACTCTTTATCGCCTTGCCGTAAGGATCAGTTTGCCGTTTTCTGATATTCGCATTACGCCCACCGATTTCCTGGTAATCAAATTTTGTCAACTGTCAATACGTTCACCAAAAGAAACTAGCGAACGCTTTTACGCATAGCTGACTTCACTCGGGAAATTACTATGTTTACCGCCCAGCGCGAATTAGCCAATCATAATTTTGCGGCCGCCAGTGACCGCAGAAATGAAGAAAACGCGGTCTTTATTGCAGGCGTCCTTTCCCTATCTCCCCAATCCCCCTCCCCGACGCCTGATACGCAGGCTAGGATAGAGTCTGATTGCACGTTCAAAGATAGTGTCATTTCTAATACGGCAAAGAACTTATTATACTATAACGAGAATTTAGACTCTATTCATGCTAAGGAAATAGCATTTTTTTCTTGGTGTGGGAGGGTGGGGGTTGTAGTAGGGGGAGCGTAGTTTAGGCCTGTATGGGACATCAATCGGTTAGTTTTATGCCCAACCAATCCCCAGTGGTGATTAATATAGAGCGGTTTTCATTTGAGCGTCGAAAGTAATTTCGTGATTGCTTTAGGTTTGCATTGCTACGCTTTGTGATTGGCTAAAATATTTCGCGCCACTTTTCCAACCAATCAGAAGAAAAACCCAAACCAATCGTGACATGCCTTGATCGCACGCGTTTTCCCGCGCTTGGCGCCGGCTACACGTATTTGCTTCGAGTTATGATTGGCTAAAATATCTAGCGCCACTTTTCCAACCAATCGGAAGTAAAACCAAAACCAATCGTGACTTGAGTAGTTAAGGACTTGGCGGTACCAGATCAGTTTTGCAAAACTGATCTGATACCAAGCCAAGTCTTAACTACTTCCCATCTGTTGGATTAAAAAATATAGAAAAATCAAATGAAACTATATGTTAATAAAAACAAAATGATGCGTTTATTCCATTGCGTGATTCCACATAATAGAATCCTTTGCGTGACACAATTCTCGGAAACACAGGAAGTCTACACAGGATTGAATTAAGGAAAGTTATTTTTGATTTAATTCTTTTTCATTTTATAATGTCCATAAGCATATGAATTTATACCATCTTCCAGTATATATCTTTTGTCATCGAAACAGCTGAGTGATACTTTATTGATTTCATAACTTCCTAATTGATGGTTATTGCTTCGGATTGTTTTCATTGTATGATGCATCTGTTTATTTCCTAATAACGTTTCTTTATAATCTTGATGCTTGATATTATTTTTGATAATATTCTTTTTGATTCCCTTGGCAGTCTTTCCTCCTTTTTGGTTGTCTTTCGTGTAACTGTACATTTTAGATCGTAGACCGATGAATTCACAAATAGGAACTCCTGCGGCTTCATCTTTGAATTTGCCAATAACTTTTTTATTTGTCTTATCAAAATACGGTGAGCTTTCAGGGTAGTCACTGTTATCGAATTTATTTTTATCATTCCAAAAGTCTTGGTATACATCTTCAGCTTCGATTTCATAGGTCAAGCTGTCTGTGTCTGTGAAGAGTAACTTGGCTTTGTCTTCATATTTCTTTTTAATGTAGTTATAATGGAAATCATACATTAATGTCTTGCTTAAATCTAAGATGCACATACCCACATATGCCGGCCTGTTTAGGGTAAGTGTTTCTTTGATCTTATGCACAGCTACTAGATTTTCGTTGAAGATCTTACTACTAACATACGTTGGTTTACTGGCATATTTCAATAGTTTTTTTTCATCGGTGATTAGTCTTACATCTACTCGCTTTCTAATATTTTCCATCGTTTTACCAAATACAGAGTTATTCATAAGTTTAAAGAAGTCTTTTTCAAAAGCATTTTTTGCGTTCTTCCTTTTTTCTGTATTAAAGTCGATATACTGTTTTAACCAAGGAGATTGATCAAACTCTAGTACTCGATGGACTTTAGTTATTTTCAAACCAAGATCAGTGTATAATTGAAGGTTCCTATAATGGAGCACGTATTTTTCTTTGTTCTTCAAGGTTGGTATCAATTTATGAACTAAACCAGTTGATATTTTATATTTCTTCGCGATGTTTTTACAATACCCAGACAACATACTCTCAGTTACTTTAACCTTTTCCGGCCCTAGCGGGTAGTCATTATGAAGATTGTGTAACCCTTCAGGATACTCTAAATCTACTTCCAGTATCAAACCCTTCTCACTATCTTCTTTATACTTGGCTAGGTCTATCTTATCGATCTGTTTTTGTGTCATCCATCTAAAACCGCCAGTAGGTAGGTATTGTGACATAGCCCAACCATATAGATTGTTAGCATCCAGATACATTATATACTTTGAGGGCACCTTCTCATCATATGTTTTCATGCATTTATTGTTTGCTTTACCATACCTATTGGCAATGTAGCTTATTCCACCACGCATTCCTTTTTCGATAAATTGAAACATGTCAATATCAGTTATAAGTTCTAATTTGATATCAGTCATTTTAAGCATAGCATCCCAAGACAAACCTGGAGATGTGAAATAATGACATGGATCTAATTTGTAGTATTCTAGACAGGTCTTTCTAAAGTTTTCAAACACATCAGCTAGCAAAAGGATATCAGATTTAAGATATAAATTATGGTATTCACCCATATTTTGAAGATTGAAGGTATTCCACACATTTTGAGCATGTTTGTAATCTTCATTTGATATATGTTCATCATTCAATATGCTGTAAAATTCTTCTTTTGATGGCAGTTTTTCATTGAACTTTTCAAAGCTATCCATGAAGTCATATGGATACACTCCTTTTCTAGCCATCAGATCAAGCTTTTTACCTTTGAATTTTTGAGAGGTATATTTTAATGATTTTCTTGGTAGATTACTCACTAGTTTTTCCAAACCCGAGCTCATGAATTGGAAACTATCGAGAAAGGTTAAGTGATTACCCAACATGAAAGCCATATACTTTTCCATATTATTCGGAATTGCATTGATATTCATTTGACATTTTTCACCTTTTTTATTTGTATATGTATGCTTCTTGACTATTTCACCAATCTCTTGCATGATGAAATGAGAGTCATACCCACGGAGATTATGGAATATCACAGGTATTTTAATTTCTTCTGGTTTTATTCTGAGTTTTAAATTACAATCTTGATGAGCGGATCCTCTGTACTGACCAGTGATATGACAGTGATCTCTTACTCTTAGATCGGTTTTGTTATATTCTTTCTCGCATATGTGGCATTTATCAGCTTTTTGGAATTCTTCTTCATCGTCTTTGGTCATTCTTAATGGTTTATTGAATTCTTTTTTCATAACCTTCTTACAATATTTAACTTCCTCCAGCATAGCTTCCATGAATTTGTATACAGCTCTTTCGCCTCTATAGACCTGAACTGGTTTACTGTATTTATCATCATAGCAACAGACAACTTTGTATCCATATCCACAGTCTTTATGTTTTTGATATGATTCAGTATATGATTTATCATTGTTTGGTTGACATCCTTGTACTTTTTCTGTAATAGCCTCAAAATCAGCATAGATTACAAATGGAACAGCTAACTGTTTATGATAATTGTTAAATTTTAATATGTTATTATCTTTTTCAGGCATTTTTACAGCTTGTTTACCATTAATTACAATACAGTTTTCTTTATGATTATTAAGGATTGTTTCAGAACTGAAGCATTGTAGACAATGCATGCAAAAATGTTTTCTGTGTTCGTGTTTCGTCTGATTGTACATGAATTTATTGAAGTCTTTTATTAATACATAATGTTTGTTTTCGTTTTCTGTGATCAATAACAAGTTCATATGATCTTCGTACTTTTCTTTGGATACATAGATAGGATATGGTTGCTTTTCCTCATAACCGAATACATTGATATTGATTTCATTTTGTTTTTCTATTTTATTATACAGTTTGACAGTCACTGGGAATTGAACTCCAGAGTAATCTAATTTTTCAATAAAATCTTTGTCGACTTTTTTGATTCTCTGTGGATATTTGTCTTGAGGGTTCAAGTACCTTATATGACACCATCTAAAACACTCATTGTCTTTATTTTTCATGTTTATCAATCCCTTAGCACTATTTCTTAGTTCTGAAGGTAATTGAATGTAAGATGATCCCTTTAATGGTTCGTATTTAACAATATTAATATAGTGGTTGTCAATAGATCTTATTGTCCATCCAGAACCCTCAGAAATCCATTGAGCTACACTATTTAATATCTGTTGTTTAGACAATTGTAACGCTTCAGCGATTTCTATGTGGTTAATAATCGTCTGAGCCACACTGTTAAAATATGCAGTCTTAGGCACTATTTCATCACCAGCTAGTTTCTCAAATGTGACCTTTAGTGTTTCAACAAATTTAATTCCTTTTGTATCACTTAGTAGGGTTTTAAAATGGTTTTCAATACCTTTTCTTGTTTGTTGTAATTGTGTTAAAGGGTCTTTATTATTCTTTAATGTAATTTCGAAGGATTTAGTATAACCTTTTAGAGCTTTGTTTGTTTGCTCTATCTTAGTCCTTGGAGCTGGTACAGGTTTAACTGTTTTTTTAGTCCTTGGTGTAGGAATTGGTGTCTTTTTTAATTGTTCTATTTCTTCTAACCATTCAGAAGGTGGGGGTGGTAATCTTTTCCTCTCAAAATAGTCAACCAATTCTTTTACTGTTTGTCTTGGTGATTGGTTTGGTTTTACACTCTTGCGAGGTGTTGGAATAGGCCTCCTTGGTGTTGGAACTGGTTTGGTATCATCTACGATGATAATTTCAGGCTTTTTCTTCTGTTGCTTTAAAAGCAATTTGATTAGTTCTGATTTACTAAGTTTCTCAAGATCGATCTTGTTCATTTTATATACTATAGTATAGATAATTCTTTATATGTATTCAGTTGGTGCGTTTAAGTATGGTTGAGAATTTAAGTGATCCAATCATGGATCCATTAAACTATATATTTCTTAGTTTTTATTGTGTGTTTAAATGAACGAATTCACGGATCTGCCTATTAATATTATCCATATGTTTATTAGTTTTCAAATGACAGAATTTTCCAGCAAGTGAGTAGTTGATATTGTTATTACATGCACGGCAATACCACTCTTTATTTAACATATAACGAGTTTTGGATCTTTTAATAGCTTCTTTTTTGGCTTCTTGGGTTTGGTATATAGGCGGTCGCCCCCTACCTCTTTTTATTATTACTTCTTTTTCCATTATATTATTACTATATATTATTTTATCTTTATATGCGTTTAAATATGGTTGAGAATTCAAATGATCCAGTTATGAATCTTTTAAACTATATTCAGATATTCATTTCAGTTTTCAATTCAGCTATATTATCAACTTTTGTTTGTTTCAACACATTACATTCCTCATCGTATTTATTGTTTTCTATCTCATTGCAGATAATATTCAATAACTGTTTCAATGTTATATCTTCATCCATTTCGTGTATTTTTTTATGATAAAGTTTCAATAATTTCTTTTTATATTGTAACATATCCAATCTACGCTCATTATCGTATATTTTATCACGAAGATTGTCTGATTCATCTTCACATTCATTAATTTGAACATTTATTTTTTCAATATATTTCTTAATACCACTCATGATATATATAAACATTATATATTTTTGACATCTTTTAACGGTATCCATGAATTAAATTCTTTTGGATAACCAGACCATGATACCAAAGCTTGTTTTTTCTTGTAATCCCTCCTAATGACTTTGCCAATTCTGAATACATCCTGTTTTGCTAATTGTAATTCAGGTTCATAAAATGACCCTTCTATTGATTCATTATTAAGATCCTTTAACTTATATGTAATAGGGTTTGTGTATTGTATCTTATCGACTGTAAACACTTCTTCAGTCCAGTTTGGTGTATAACCCTTGTCGAACACATTCCGTTTATACTTTGAAATTCTAACCTTATCACCAACTTTAAATTTTGGTTTATATGATAATAGTTCCGTATCATATAGATTGAAATAAACAGTTCCTTCATTCTTTTTCATAGATGCTTCAATAGGTTTCATTTTGATGCTTGAATGCTTTGTACTGTTGTATTCATTTAATAGTTTTGGTAACATGTCTAAATATTGTGTTGTATTTTGAGCTGTAAATTGTTTCCACATTTTAGATTTTAATGTTCTGTTAAATCTCTCAATAACAACAGCTTTACCTTCATTGAAAGTAGAATACATCTCAATATTATTTTTCTTTAGCCAGTCTTTGAAAGTTTTATTATAGAATTCAGACCCTTGGTCTACCCATAAATATTTCGGTTTTCTTTTATACTTTTTAATAACATCATCAAATGATTCAGTAATTGTATTACCGGTTTTATTTTTAATGGGAATGCTCCAAGCAAATTTTGAAAACACATCAATGATGTTTAACAAATATCTATATCCTTTATTCCATTTTGAAAACTTCTGCATTTCTACAAGGTCAGCGCTCCAAATATCATCTATTCCATTAACAATAACACGTCTCTTTTGAAATTTTCGTTTGATTGGTTTATGTAGTTCATTTGCAAGGAGTTCAGCCCAATCATTACTCAACTCCTTTTTACGTTTTTTGACTTCCTTTTAACACCTAATCCAAGTTTTTGTTTTACATCAATCGTGTTTCTAGCCAACCAATGCCCCCATTGTCTTTCATTATACGGTACGTTGTCTAAAGCTTGAACCATTTTTCGGTCTGCCTTATTTTTACATTTCCTATCATCCTTGCAGACTGAATAATCGACATCATGTTGCATTGCTATTTCATCAGTTCTTCCTGTAGGTTGGTCATATATTTCTAATATTTGGCCAGTTGTTGGGTCATATTTCACTTGACTCTTTAAATCATTATATGGGCCAGTATATTTATGGCCGGGTAATGTCCAACCGCCTTTTGGTTTCGGAAGCTTCCCAATGGCCTTATGAATATCAATCCCACTACCTTTATGCAATGGATCTAGTTTCTTACTAATATCTGAAGTTAAACTATCTAAGGCTTGATCCAAATATTTATCAGCCATTCCTTTTATTTTTTGTTTAACATAACCAGATTTAATTGCCTTTGATGCTCCGATTCTACCTAAATTATACAAACCTTTTAAAGCGCTTTTAGCTGCTATTTCACCAAGACTGTGACTACCTTCTATATTTAAAAAGCCCCCATCTTGTGAGGGCTCAATTAGTTTCCCTGTTTTTGTTTTATAAATTTGGTTTTTGTTATACCACATTCAGCGCAAGTGCATTTCAACATAGTTCGACCATTTTTAGTTTTCACATATCGTTCGCTTCCTGGAACACATTCAGTGACTTTCTTCTGTCTAACACAATATGATTTTACCATTATATATATAAGTTAGATATTTCTAAAATAATGTTCGAGGAATCTCTCATTCTTCATTGTATCATATATGTCAAATACTTGCAATAAATTATAATACGAATTCCCCTTATTCATTTCGTTCAGAAAGTATAAACAGAAGTAGCCACGTGTAGACGTTGTTATGTTTTGGATTTGGTTGTTTTGGTGAAGCAGTGTCATATTCCTTCTTTTCGCATGATTTACGATCTCTTGAAATGGAGGCATACCAAAACTGTCAAAATAATTTATCACGTTGTCTTTTACATAAGTTGTAACCCAATAAGATCCTGCCATATAACTAGGTTCCAGATTGTAAATAAATAATGCTTGGCTATGATTATGTGGAACTCTTTCATCCCTTGACAGAACATCACTGATTGGGATGTTTAAATATCTGCACCATTTTATTAGATCATGATTACTTAACGGGATGTCTTTGTGGAATTTCGGTTTTACAGTATTGCTCCGAGAAGAGGAATACCATTGAAAGGGCTGCTTTTCCCTAATAGCAAGCCTTCGCCCCTTTTGGTCGTCTTTTTTTTTTGGTTGTTTTTTTTTAATCCCCATACCTATCGTATTATCGGGCCAACTCCCATAAAATGGAGGTGGTCTATATACACCAATTCTTGGAGCTCCCATACCCTTTTTCTTACTAGTTCCCATTCGTGGAGCCCCACTACCAGTTTTACCAGTCAAAGCATTTAGAAGGAGTGGAACACCAATGCTTGCCAACAGAGTGCCTAAAAATCCACCTGATTGTGTTTTTGTTGGTTTCACATGAACACCTGAACCTGATTGAAGGGCTTTCAATATATCCTGTTTTTGTTTCGCAGATAAAAGATGCTTATATTCTATCAGCTTATTAATTTTGTCTTGTGGTACGAGAAAACCACCCGACTGTACGCCTTTGCCAGATATTGATTTCACAATCTGAGAAGCACCTTCTGAAGCCAATCCAGCAAGAGCTGATAGCCCAAGGGTTTTGCCTATAGTTGGTGCTAGCGTCTTTCCAATACTTAAGATAGAAGTTAGTAGACTACCTCCAACCTGTTTTCTGATATTACTTTTAACAAGTTTGATATCCATACCCTTATTCATCATACGATTCTTCTCCAATCTCTTCTTCACCATCGATGATACATATAAAACGTCATTGCCATGAAGAGATTTATTTGATAGTCTGAGAACAATAGTTTCCCTTTTTTTGAAAGCATTGCTAAGATTCTTCTTTTGATTGTCAGACAAATTTACTTTGATTTCAAAAAGCTGAGTCATTTCTTATATATAATATATATTATATAAAATTTCACATAATATATATGAAATAAGGATATTTATTTTACACTATAACCAATTCATTACCCACCTTGTCAATGACAACAGATTCTTCATATAGGACTACAGCATGAACATTGAAGTTTGCAGCTGCATTCTGGCTTAGTCTATACCTGAAGATTAGCTGTTTCGGATCTCTTGTTATTTTTTCAGTTTGATACGTAAGATTAAAGTAAATCAACCCATACAGAGAACTATAGTTTGCTAAGTTCAGCTGAGTTCCGCTGTTATAGTCATTTTTCCGCATAGTATATGACATCAAATCGTTAAAGATTCTCACTTTTGATTCTGTATCATACTCTGTTTCTGGATAAAAGACTCCATTTCCATATTCTAGTCTACAGTTTAAAAGGGAAGAGTTATTATCAGCAGCATTAAGTTTAAAAGTGTTCATTAGATAAGGACTGTCTTCTTCAACTGCATCATTAGGCGGGTTTGTTCTTTTCAAGTAAACAAAAATGTGTTTGACATTGTCAATACTGCTTGAAATCTGGAAAAATCCTGATGATTGTGTAGGAGCTGATGCTTCGTACATTTCCCTTAAATATTTCCACTGAGTTTCTTTAAGAAATGAACTAACGAAATTGTCATACAATGAATCCTTTGGGGTTAGTTTTGGCACCCATAGCAAAAACCTATTAACAACAATTCTTCCAGCATCAGTTCCATTAGCCATGTGAATGAGTTCACCATCGTTTTGTAGCTCAATGTTAAATTGTATTTGCATTGGTACAAGCATCTTATCTTCAAGTTCTTCAAAAAATGAGAACCTGTTCAATGGTATAATCACATTAATGTTTTTAGCACCACCAGTCCCATTGTCTCGAAGTGCTTGAGTTTGCAACTGGCGAGCCTCAAATCCTGTATTCGTGTTGGCTGTTGTAGCATTCGTGTCCAAATACCAGAAACTGTTTTTAGCGACTGATCTGCTATAATCATCAGAATACTCTAGCAGGTTTTTAACAAAAGTGACTTTATGGAGATTGTCAGTGTCATAAACTATTTTTCCTGCAGATTTAATCATTATGTGGTCAATTAAGGAATGCCCTCCATTAATTACCGTTATTCGATCAGCAGCAGCATATCCCGATCCGTCTGCTAATTTCTGTACTTGGAATTGGACTTCAATATAGGCATTATACCAATCGTAGAATGATGACCGATCGTTGATTGTGAACTTGTAACCATTTTTGACCTGATGTTGACCGTTAGCTGGGGACCTGATTACATCATCGAGTTGGAATCGCACCAACTCATTTCTTTGAAGAAAATTATCTGTTCTAAATGACATTATAATATTATGTTAGATAAATTTCAACAATTAAAAAATATATTCATATTAAAATCATTTTATTGATTCTATACTAATCTCACTCTACGTCTTCTCCTCAAACCATCTCCAGAAATTAGTCTATTCAGTATCATATCAGTACTTTCATCTTGCTGTTGCTGTTTAATGGGTGAGGATGGAACAATTGCTGTTTGTCTTGTAGCTCCTTTTCTCAAATTTGCCAATCTTTTCATTATTAGGTCTCCTGACTTCTCTGATACCGCCTTACCCAGTCGCTCACCTGCATGGGATATCCCCGATTCTAACGCCTTCTTTGCTATTGGCTTAGCAAATTTCTTGAAAACAGATGATGCCACACTCTTTAATGGTTTGAAAATATTATCAACGATAAGCCCAGACCCTTTGTGTTGATATACAAATTTACCAAGTTTTGGATGGTAAAATCTTTTGAATTCATACGGTTTCATTATACTATTATGTTATATTATTCTATACTTTTCAGAATTAGTGAGAAAGATGTATCTGCTCCATTCAGGTTAACTAATCTTCTTTTTCCATCAGTAATGTATACCCTGATACTACTAATATTATTCTTATTGACTGGATTGAATGTGACTCTTCGTGGTTCGAGGGTAAAGGAGTAACTAGGTTGGAGTACACTGGTCGAGAAGGAATAAATGATGTCTGTATCTTGACCGTCTACAAGTGAATCATTAATTAGGTCACAATGGATATTCAGGATATCTGTGTCTTGACTGAGATTGGGCACTTTCGGCCCTATATTTGTTTCATTAGATAATACTGTCTTGTCAAACCCGATTAGATCATTAAAATTGGAATGCGTCAAATCAAGCTGATAATTCTGAGTCAATGTAATCGTAACCCTAAATGTTGTATTATCGAATTCAAGAGTGATAGGATACGTATCACCAGTCTTCGTTATATCCTTGATATATGTATTGAAGTCTGTATAATTCCATACTCCGGCTGGAAAGGTGATGTTGTTAAATGTTGAACCACTATCAGAGCTAAATTTAATTAATTGATTATTGTATCCAGCATTAACATTAAACCATGTAAAACTCATATTGATAATTCGGTTAAGGCCAATCACATATTGAATATTACTATCCAATATCATTGGTCTAGTAAATTTTGTTGTGAAATCTTCAGGTTTATTATTCCCTTGATTTTTTACACTATAAGATGATAAAACTATCTCTCGTTCCATTTATATAATAAAGTTACATTATATTTTTAAAATATTGACTATACAATTTACTATATTGTGACCTATTGATTTTCGACATTTTCATTAATTTATCTAGTATAGTTACTCCCATATTCCTCATCTCAATGCTCGTATTCCCTGCCAATCTTTCACCAATAATCAATTCCAATTTTTTCAAAAGCTGCTTTACATCATTAAAAAACATAATATTTCCACCTCTCTGTTTTCTTCCTCGGCCTTTGATTCCAGAACCTTTCATTGTTTCCAATTTAGTATTATAATGTTTTATGTATTCATTTAAAGTAACTCTTGCGTTGTCTATTCTTTTGTTTTTCATTTGTCTCTCGGCTTCAGATATAGCCCCACTTTTGAACTGTTTTGTAACATGTGACTTAAATCCACCTAATTGACTTCTTTTTGCTTTAGCATTTTTTATAATCTTATTAAGATATGTCTTAGTTTTTTTGTCTGTTATTGATGATTGATTCAATATCTTATCCACATTTTCATAATTAGTAATACCAAGATCATCCAAAATCAAATTACTTTCATCTTCATCATCTAATCCATAGTCCATCTCATCGTCGTCATCATATTCTGGCGGTAATTCATCTGGTTCATCACCAAAGTACTGAGGATCAACATAAATCTCCTTCTTCCCTTCTAAAATATTCTTCAACGATTCTTCATATGTTGGTGGTTTCGGTACAAGTTGTTTCTTTTGATTTGGTGGGACATAATCACCAAATAAATCATCAACTTGCATGTCTTCGAAAGGGTCAACTTCAGGCATATAGTCAATACCTTGGTCAGCTTTTTTAGGTGCTCTTTTCTTTCTTATGGGTACCCTTAAATCTACATTACTGTCGATAACATCATCTAATTTACTAGTCACAGGTTTGAATACCTTAGCCAATGACTCTTGACTTATCTTATGACTAAGATTATGTTTTGTGATTGCATCATGTACAAGATTAATCTTATTACCTAATTCAGATTTTCTCTTTGCAAGTTCTTTCCACTTAAGTAAACTCATTTATTGTTATATTATTACGTTACATAAAAATGAAAATCATATATAAAAAATAACGTTTAACACTGTGTTATACACCGTGTTGAACACCGTGTTGAACACCGTGTTATACACCATGTTATATTGAAATAATATACCCATATAATATAAATGATAATACCAAATTACGATGTTGAAGACGATATGGTCTCGAACTTTAGACAGTTATATGATTTCATGCCAGATCAATCATTTAGGATGTTGGTTTGCGGCCCAAGTGGTTCGGGAAAAACAAATACACTTATGCATATGATTTACAATTTATTGTACTTTGATAAAATATACCTGTATGCGAAAAACTTAGAGCAGTCCAAGTATCAGAATCTTATGGATATATTCCAGCCAATAAGTGATGAAGCTGGTTATAATGTTATTGAAGCAAGCAATGATCAAATTATTCCTGTAAATGATATTGATAATGAAAGTCAGAAAATAGTGATATTCGACGATTTCGTATGTGATAAAAACCAAAAACCATTAGTCGACTATTTTATACGAGGGAGACATAAAAACTGTAGTGTGATTTATTTGAGTCAGAGCTATTATAAGACACCGAAAGACATAAGATTGAACTGTTCACATTTCTGTATATACGAATTCCCAAGTACCAATGAGAAAAGTCTAATTTGCCGTGAAAACAGTATTTCAAAACAATTATATGATAAAGCAACTAAAGAACCATTTTCATTCATATATATTGATAAACCAAAGAAATTCACAACCAAGAATTTTAATGAAAAAATATAATCAAAGTAATATAATGTTATTATATAAATGAGTTACTCAAACGGACGTTTACCTGAATCAACATTTAATAATCAATCTCAACGGGGATTACCTGGTGTTGGGTTTGTATTAACAGATGACGGAAATTATGATATTCAGAATAAAAGATTGACAAATGTTGCAGAAGCTATTAACAATAACGACGTAATCACAAAGCATCAGGTTGACACGCTTGGAACAAGTTTGGAAAACAAACTGATTCAACTGAGGGCTGATTCTCTTCAAGTTGACGGATCATCTCATATGACTGGAGATCTTGATTTGAGGGGACATAAACTAATTCTACCCGGTGAGATTGATATGGATAGAAAATTAATCACAAACATGGACGCTGATTTGAATAATGACCTGGCTGCTGTTAATTCGATAACTCTCAAAAATCAGGTCAATAACAAAGCAAACATTACAGATGCATATATGAAAAATAAAAGAATAGGATTGACTGATCACATGGATGCCAATTATCATTCTATATTAAATGTTCAAGCAGCTGGTGATGACGATGCTTTTCCTTTTTATCATGGAAAAACACATTTTTTAAATTATGATGGTCAACAATACGATGCGAAGAATAAGAAAATCGTAAATGTAATAACCGATGAATCCAATGATTTAAGTAGTGTAAACATGGTTACTTTGAAAAAATATCATCCCGATGTTCCTGATCACACTCATGAAGTTACTAAAAACATTGATTTGAAAGAACTTTTTAATATTATTAAGTCGAAACAACAGACATACTTGGATTTAGCTGCAAATTACAACAATCTTGTTAGTTATAATGATGTTAAAAACATTTTTGTCAGTCGTAAAGAGATGTTGCCAATGGAGACTGGTTTGGATATGAATAATAATACAATTTTCAATATAAAAGATCCAACAGCAGTTGATCATGCTGTGAATAAAGGGTATGTGGATGATGAAGCAGACAAAAGGCTTTCTTTATCAGGCGGAACAATGACTGGTACTCTTGATATGGGATCGGAGAAAATCATTGGTCTTCCCGATCCAAAAACATCCAATGAAGCAACATCAAAACAATATGTTGATACACAGCTAAATGAGAAGACAGTAGCTCTGGCAGTGGAACTAATAAAAACAGAAGCTGAACTCAAAAAATATGTCAATGAATCGCATATATCGTCAACCTCCCACTTGAAGGATGAATTCCGGTATTTGATGGAGGATGTGGATGAATCCAGCTCTGAACATAATATAACAGTGACTGGAATAACTGATTTTTCAAGTTCTCCACATCATTTCAATAAGAAGGCGTATGATTTGAAAATAACAAAAGATGTTTTCAATGAATACTCTGGGAGACTTGGTTTCAACATGTTAAAACTTCCAGAAGGAGAATATACGATTTGTATTGAATTCTTTCCCGCTTCCATGACGGGTGTGAGCGTTGACGTTGTGAGCACAAGCCTGAATATCAATCAACAATCAACAAAAAAATTTGTGAAGTATTCAAGGTCAATTATTCACATGCATAAATGGCAGATTTCTCCACCTGAATTCATTTTTCTGGATCTGAAATGGAAAGGGACAGCTGACGATGTCGTTCAAGGCCCAGCAAAGCTGATTATTTATGGCGTTAAAGGTTCTCAATCAGATGTTGAAAGTTCTGTTTATGATTCTCCCTTTGTTTATGAAAATCAAAAGATGGTTATGGAGACTGATATTGATTTAAATGGATATAAAATATTAAATAGCAAAAGAAAAATATTTTTTTATGGAAAATTAGACAAGTCATTGGCGAAGTGGCATATATATTTTGAAGGACAGCGAAACATCATATGTCCTGCAAATCTCACACTGAAAAAATGTTTGATCTATATATTAGATCAAAATGATCCAAATTTACAACAAGGTATTTTCAAAATAGTTAGAATTCGAGTTATAAATAACAATACCGTCCATCCATCAAATATGGGGACGGGAGGAAAGAATCAAATTATAAATAATATAAATGCAAATATCGATGAAGGCAACATTTTAAACATTAATGCATTTTTAGGCACAGGTGTTGATGCTGCATATCAATTCATAACAACTATAATATGTGAAGAAAGAGATTAAAATAATATAATCAATAAATATACATGCCTAATTTGGAGCAAGCAATTAATTTTTGTAATAAATTTTTCACAACCCAAAAAAACCTACATCCTAATACTAAAGATGAAATATTAAAATCGGCTTTAATATATCAATTTTTGTACATTAACTATTTGAATAAGCCAATATAATTTAACCAAATATTAGAAAAACACTCTGACATTGGATTAATAGGACCAGGTTCTTGTACTCTAAATACCAAATACCAATTTTTAATTAAACATGCTATTTTTCATGATGCATTTGGAAGATTTTATAATGACTATGAAATGGGGCCTGGATACACATATTGCTTCCTTTCAATACCGAAGAAATTAAAAAGATCTCCAATAATGGGCCAAATAAGTGGTGTATTATATTGTCTTATTTCAAATCCTAAAATATAATATGTACTAATAATATATAGAATAGAATGACTAAAACAGATATCTTTCAATTTAATCATATCGATAAGTGTATAAGCAAAGAAAAATTATCTGAAATCAAAGCGTTATATAGATATTACCACAAACGCTTTTGGTGTTATAAAAAGGCTTTCAAATATTTTAAGAGATTGAATTTAATTGTAAATGTTACTTCAACAGGCTTAGTAGTTATTGGTACAATAGCTGGTAGTATCACATTAAATCCTGCTATACTAGCTTCTATTTCTGGAGCTGGTTTATTGCTTAAGACAATATCTGAAATCAAGGACTATAAGAGAAAAATTGAAATGTCTAAATTTTCTTATATGACTTATGAAAAAGTGTTAGTTGATCTACGGTCTTTTTTAAGAGGAAATCAATTCAACCACACTGTTTTCATCAATGAAATGAGACAGTTAGATGAAATAATCATCGATCTTTGTCCTCTTGCTGATAAATTCGAGAAACAGTATGATAAAAAATTCGAGTAAATTTTATTTTATGAGAATCATGCAACAGGTCACCTTTTAATAATTTTGTTGACATCATTCTTTATTAATTTATAAACATCCCACCATTGTTCATAAAATTTTAATGTCTTTTTAGAAGAAGTTATTTTTATTTTATCATAAGGTAATCCTAAAATTTTTAATAATCTTCTCAAAACATAGGTTACACTAATCATCCGTTTCCGGTTCTTATTGACTTCTGGTAACACGTTGTTTATTAATCCAAAAATCTTATATATTTTGTTACGGTCATTAAAACTTAAATGAATCTCTTTTATATATTTATTGATTGTATTTTCGATATGATATTTTCTTACATATACACTCTTTTTTCTTATTCTATATAAATTTTCATGAAAGTCAACATATGAATTAACTAATTCATAACCATGGACGGAACCGCAATTTAGACAGACGCTCATACCATCTATACTATTTATATCTTGTTCACTACAGCATGACTTGACCACTCTCACACTTCTGTCAACTTCTGCCAATTGCTCATCACAAAAGGGACAGGTCAACTCACCAATACTCATCATATAATCGTGAATATCCAAATTACAATAATTCATTCTATACTATTATATGAGATTATATTTTTTAAAAACAATAACTATAAGCGGTGCGTGTCTAAATTCCCAGAAAACAAAAATAGCGAACATGTAAAAATCGGCTAACGCGAATTTATTGCTACCGAACGATGTCATTTCCTCACAATAAATATTCCCACGCGTGGGAAACTATCTTTGTTCCATTGCGTAGATGTTATTTTTAATCCAAATGCTAATCATGGAAGCTGTCATAAAAGGTGATGAAACAATAAATATTCCCACGCGTGGGAAACTGAACCAATATAAACAAGAGTGGAAGGCATAATATTTCGCACACCTTTGATATCACTGATGGATAAACAACGTTTTATTGAGTTTAGAACAGACCGGGCAAAGTTGAGAGATCTTGTAAAGTTAAATCAAACCCCATAATATGTTGAAAATATTTTCTCTCGTGATCTGAAACAATAGCTATAGTGATGACTCATTTCATAGGGGGCTTCCCCTGTTTTTTTCCGAGAATGTCACACACCGATAACTCCATCCTGTTTACAATCTGATGACTCATTTCCTCACAATAAATATTCCCACGCGTGGGAAACTATCTTTGTTCCATTGCGTAGATGTTATTTTTAATCCAAATGCTAACTCTTTGATGGTTGTCATAAAAGGTGATGAGACAATAAATATTCCCACGCGTGGGAAACTCAACCAATATAAACAAGAGTGGAAGGCATAATATTTCGCACACTTTTGATATCACTGATGGATAAACAGCGTTTTATTGCGTTTAGACGAAAAGGAAATCACGCAATGGAATAAACGCACTTTGTTTTAATTAACATATAGTTTCATTTGATTTTTCTATATTTTTTAATCCAACAGATGGGAAGTAGTTAAGACTTGGCATGGTATCAGATCAGTTTTGCAAAACTGATCTGGTACCGCCAAGTCCTTAACTACTGACTTGCTCGCATGCATTTCCCGCGCATGGCGCCGGCTACATGCATTTGCTTCGAGTCCTGATTGGTTCATTGGATTGTCTGCGTCTGTTGTGATTGGCCAGAGTGAATACTTTGGTTTTGGTTTTACGACACTCAAGTGAAAATAGCTCTATAGGTATACATTATTATTATTATTATTCTCTCTTTTATTACAGTCTTTGCTGGTGTTCTTTTTGTGCATCAGCCGGGCGCAAACCATGCACCTAGAACCTCAGTCACTCAAGTCAATCATTCCGTTCATACACTGAGCACCTTTCTGAGGAATCGTGCAGATCCCAGCATGCAGATCTTTTGAATCTCTGTCATAGTAGCTCTCTCTGATACTTTGTTTATTATTATTATTATTATTATTATTATTATTATTATTATTACTATTATTATTTCCTTAGGTACCCTTCTCGGCGCTTATCGTATGGGTGATGTGCTTCCTCATGATCACGATGCGGATATTTCATTTCTTGTCAGCTCAGACACTTCCCAAGCATTCAGTGAATTGGCTAAGGATGGCATCCAAGCAGCCGGGATAAAAGCGAAATTTGGACATGTGATTCTTGACTTCGTGCCGTGGAAAGCTCAATATCGAACAACCCACGAAGGAACCGAATTAATGCTGTATAAATCATATCCTTCCTACGTAATAGAAAAGGATAATATTATGAATAGATATCATCATAAATTGGAGACCTTCCCTCGTTCCTGGGCAGTTCCAGCGGGGAGAATAAAATTTCACGGAGTTGAAGTCTCAATTCCTAACTCCCCCGAGAAATTATTATCATTTAGATATCCTTACACTTTCGGCGTTTTTGGAAAGCGAATGCAAGCCCCCTATAAGTGGAAGTGTTATGTCCCCTGTTGGCTCAGAAAGAGCAATGGATGCTAAGATTACAGGAATAATTCGCCACTTTAGAAACGAGAAGGAAACTGGGCCGAGTGAACTTTCGCAACGATTTCTGGGACTGTTACTGGGGACAGAGACAAAAGAAGCGTCCCCTGTACCGATCCCAGAAGTCATTGCAAAAGTTCACTCGGCCCAGTTTGCTTCTCGTTTCTAAAACTATATGTTTCAAACGGACGTTGGACACCTGATGAGTTTTACACAAGGTACTTTTTTTCTTTATCGTAAAATTAATGACGCACACTTGAAGAGAATCCTATCTGGGAGAATAGAGCTCCGGTTAAGCAAAGATTAGGGTTAAGCACTGATTTGGAAAAGGTTAGAATTCTTTAATTGTTGTGGGTAATTCTGTAAATATGTTATAAATTACAAAAGCCGGAAGTCAGCCCTCCTTGGTGTAATGGACATGGATATCCATATGAAAAGAACGACTCGGGTTCGTGGCATACATTATTCTGATAATTTTCCTTTTGTTACTCGAAACTGTGAAATAAGTTTTACTTCATGTAATTTTAATCAAAAGGTCCATTCTTGTGGAATTTTGACATTTCTATCCGTTATATTTTCTCTAGTTAATATTTCTTTTCTTTATCGCTTTTGGCTGTTTTGTCTACCCTGCATAGCTGGCGGTTTTCTTGGCGCTCGCGATGCTGAAATTCGCGAACGGCAAAGCCGCGAGAAACGTTTCATGCCGGCTTCGCCACTCGCCGCGCACAAATTTCAGCATCGCGTGCGCTAACAAAACCGCCAGCTGCGCAGGCGCAGGTTTTGTCTTCCTGGCCACATAATCATGAAAAAACGATATATCAGCCGACACTCTTCCTTAAAGAAAACGCAATAGATGTTAATGATTATGATCGCTGTTCTTCCTATAAGTGGAACTGTTGGATTCCCTGTCGGAACTTAAAAAGCCATTGGAAAATTTGCACACGAGGAAGCTAGAGTAACAACAAATAAAACGTTACTCTGGTAAAAAAACTTCAGGGCAATTTTACAATACCCGGCCACTTATTTACATAACCCCTAAACGTTTTATAGAACGAGGCATATGAAAACAAAAGGATCCATTCTTATTCAACGAGATGCAAATAAGTGGCCAAAACTTCAGCCTTCATCAGGGGAAAGTGATAAGAAATTTACAAAGAGCGCGCATAAAGAAAAATGCAAACTTGAGCTAATATTGAGCTAATATTAATATTGATATTAGCATTAGTTAGTAGTTTATTAATGATTTTTCTTATGCCTGATGATTCTTTTTATCGTGCCTAAATAAATTTATTGTATTGTATTCTATTGTATTGTCCTTTAAAGTTAAATTCAAATACACATGCGGCAAATCATAGTTAATAGAACAAACTGGTTATGAAGCTCAATAAATTTCAAAAAGAGTGTACAAAGCTGCTTTGTTTTATGTTGAACGAACCGTGACCCTGCACATTGTTTTGTTTAACGTGTGAGCCCAAATGTTTCTACTGGTCAGTTGCTCATATGCATTTCAATACCTTTTGTGTTTTGTGCAGGGTCAAGGCAAACGAACAAAAGGAATGGAAAACAAAAACATATAACAAAGGACTGACTGAGTTTCATAACCAGTTTATTCTATTAACTATGGGCAAATGAATGCCGTCGTACCGATTGAGCGGATTCTTGCAAACATTGATCTCCCGTGCCTCCAAACTCCCAAAAGGCGTCTGTTACGCCAATAGACCATTTTACAGTTGTGTGCGTGGTGTCCTGGCCTTTAAATGGAAACGAGGCTGGAGGTGACCTTGTTACGATACAGAACTCTATTAGTGCTTTTCATATGTAAATTTAGCTAGTAAGAATGAGAAAAACATTATTAACATATGAATTGGAAAGCACTAAGGTCTGTATCAAAACAAGGTCACCTCCAGCCTCGCTTCCATTCAAAGGCCAGGTCACCAAACACACAACTGTAAAATGGTCAATTTACATTCGTGCGTAAAATGCTGGATGACTCCCAGGAGATGGAGTGACCAAAACGTAAACAATGTTCGGCTAACGCTGACTTTTGCGGTTGCGGAAGAGCTAGTGTTTCATTAGGATATAACGAGGATAAAAACGAGGCGCAGCCGAATTTTTTTTAACCCACTTCGAGGCATTGGATCTATTCTAAATAAAATCTTAAACAGTAAAATGTTTAATCTTTGGAAAATCCATCGGCTTCAAATTCGAGGCATGGTGTTGGGTTTTTCTTGGATCTGATAAGAGGGAGGGAAGAATGGCTGCTAACAAAAAAACTTATTGGGTTACCTGTGCATGTTGGATGAGAGAAAGGAGTGCATGGACCTCTCCCTAAAATGGAACCCGAGAATTTGAATGATTTACAACTGGATCTACTCTCTGACAGAAAATCAATTAGCACCAAACAGCACGCTTTCGTAAGCGGCCATGCACTCAAAATACCAGAAGGTTGGTCGCTCACGAGAGGCTGATTAAAAAAATACTTAATAGCGTCAGCACCGCTTCGTTTGAACCTATCAACAATAATATAGAAGCTTGCTTTCGCAAGCTGAAAGGGACACTGTCCCGGATGAAACACATCGTGTTTTTATGATTATGGCCAAGAGCTTGCCTTAAGCTTGCTTTATTATGTTGAAATTGGAAGAAACCATCGCCAAAAGTGATAGAAGCAAAGATATATGAACTAAACAGACAAAATAAAGGTTAGAAAAGTCAAAATTTCACAAGAATGGCAAGTTTGATTTCTTGACCGCCTGTCAATAAATCAAATTTCATGAACTGTAATCCACTTCAATCCTTGCAATCCTGCACTAGATCTTCAAACTACTGCCTTTGTTTTGCTCTATCGGAGTCATTTTATCCAACTAAGTTGTATATTTGGTGGCATTTGGCGATATAACGTGGAAATAAGCTAAGCGAAATTTTGCTATTTCGGCGGGACAGTGTCCATTTAAGGTGGCTCGATGGTGTTTTTTTCTGTGCCGACCACTCTTTTTCAATCACGTATTTGGATATCTTATTCAGTATTTACCTAAATACTCATGGCACACACTTACTAGGGAAAAATTGAAGTTTCCATTTCAGTTGTATTTTTTGCGATCGAAGCGTCCTTGGCAACGATACGTTGCTAGGCGTAGTTTTACTTGTGAGGCCGCCGTCGGCCTGTATGAGAAATTTTGGTAACTCGCTCTTGGGGACTGAAAGAGTACCACAATGCACACATTTTAGCCAAGTTTGGTTAACTTCTGTGAGAGGATTTTTGAATGGCGCGAGTTTACTTATTTTAGGGTTAAATTTGGTAAAATATCAAAGTTTGTTGTATTTCACCCCAAACTGAGAGATCGAGGACCTAATGCCGATTTCAACTTTACTCATTCATAAGAACAACTATTGTACCTTATTTGTTTGGCTCTTTTGGCGGATTGACGGTTTTGGATTTTTCCCTGTGCCGAGTGGTCGGCACAGAAAAAAACACCATCGAGCCACCTTAATGGCGAACATTCAGCTCCTTCTTGCGTCCTGTGAGTAGTCACAAAATGTAACATCAACATCAAAGCAAAAAATGTAAACAGTCGAAGCATGCGCACTAGGGGCTGCAAGTTCTCTTTAAATTGGAGGGAGGGGAAGGTGGGGAGTAAGATGCAGAGGGTGTGTGTGTGGGGGGGGGGGGGGGGGGGGGGTGGTGGAGCAAAACGGTTGGGAGAGGGGAGAAATGTGTTTCTGTTTCCCTTTGTGTGTCTTACTCTCGTTATGGCTTTGGCTATGGTCTTGGGGTCTTATATCAATACATTCTGTCCCAAGCATGAAAAGAAATGACTTAACCCAAATTAAAAATTGTAAACGGAAGGACCAAACGACAAATTCGAAGTCCTGGATCCTTAGGAAGGATCTAACCAGCAGAAACAACATGATACAAATAAAAACGTTTTTCGTTTTGGACGATTGTACCCGGTCAAGTCGTTCGAAATTAATCGGTTGAAAAATTTATATTCCTACCTTTCATTTTATTTGGTTTAATCTTATTTATTTCGGGGGACAGGGGGCATAAACTGCCCCCTGACTTTTAACATTCATAATTATTTTAATATTAAATCAACGAAACTGCAATTTACCCTCCCTATTTAGCTTTTGAGGGGAGGGGGCGCACAATAAAGTGCCCGCAAATATTTATAACTTTTCTCGTATTAATTCAAACACCACCAAACTTCGTAATTTTTCTTAAAATGTATCTAGCAACAATTTGTTATGACAATTCATTGTTCACGCGACTTGATGTTTCCATGGCAACAAGATTTTGACAGCCATCTTTTCACTGAATTTGGATATTTTTACCCTTTAATAAGAAAAATTAAGTTGTCTTCGTAACTATTACATTCTTACATCATTTTAGCTCTTCATTATTGGTTTTGATTACTTTTTAGTCAATTTGGCGGTTTTCTGAGGTTTTGGAGAAATCAAAGATTGCGGATCCAAGATAGCGGCTGTGCAGAACGAATGACGTAATTCCCATGTCATATGACGTCGTCGTTCCATTTACTCTCTAAATTTCCTTGTCATAGCATAGCTGTTCAAGACTGAGGAATGCTTGCTAGAGGTTCGAATCCCAGCCCCGCCGTCGTTGTGGGTGGAGTTTGTTGTTGGTCTCTATCTCGTCCTTGCTCTGAAGGTTTTCTTTTTCAATAAGATCCGGCACCCGCCGGAGCTCCGGCGGGTGTCCTGTTGTGAATCACCCAGTAAAATTCATGCATCTCTCTATAAAGGGGAGATATTTTCAGTTTCTTATTATTGCTCTCTGACGGGTGCCGCCCAAGGGCAGCCACCTACTTAAAATCTTATTGAAAGCCCTGCCGTACCGAACATTTTTGAGCGGCCGTTTAACTAACTTTCCTTTATTGAATTAGTAAAAAAAATTACACAAAATATTGTACTAAGTTGGAAGTTTATAAGAGTGTGACTAGTTTGTAAATCACATTTAAAATTGCGGAGATACACGAGAAACATTGAAATCACTTGAGCCCAAATTCCGAGCGATTGCGATGGCAACTACAAAAACCAAAACTATTAAGATAAACTATATGGCATATGGCAAACGAAATATCTAAAAACTAGAAACTTTTGTCAAGCCGATTTTGAGTAAATCGGAAAAACATTTCGAACTTGTGATTTTGCATGCGTATGAGCGCATCCATAAGTTGCTCAATTAAGCTTATAAAAGTTTAATTTCTCAATCTCAAATTTACGCAAAATGTTTGTTTAGTATATGAGATATTGCAGGTGCAAAAGTTTGGAATCAATTAAACAAAAGTATAAAACACCTCTCCCTCAGTAATTTCAAAAATAAAATTAAACTAAACGTCTTGCAGACTTATAGCTATTTAAAATCACAAATCTAGTTTTCATCTGGTATCATCATTTTTGTTCTATTTTTTTCTTTTTTCGTTTTCTTTCCTTATCTAATAAATCAATTTTAGTTAATTTAATTTAATTAACTATTATCAGAAACCCATAAGTGGGTTGAAACGTGTAACGCGCATTCACAGCTTTCGAATATTCATTTTTTGCTTAGTACCATATTTGGAAACCCCTCGGTCCCTCGAGATTGGAAGAAAGTTGTTCAAGCGAATTGATTGGTTAATATTTTTATCTTGATTTTCCAAATATGGCTGCAACAACTTCTTAGCAAATTGAATAATCGGAAGCTTGTTTTGAAGCGTGCAAGAGACAGTTGCACGTTTCAACCCACTTAAGGGTTTCTGCTATTATATATTAACGTATATCTCCCATTTATAAATATTATTTGTTACTCAGCTCGATTAGTGTTTTAGTTATTCTACATATTTTTGTTTATTATTTTATATTGTAAAAATGTTCTTTGTAAAGTATGGTAATAAAGTGTGTTGTTGTTTGTTCCTCGAAAGCCAACATTTCAAAATTCCAATTCGATCTGAAATCCAAGCGCCACCGAATGCAAATATGGCCGTCCAACAATTTTTTGTTTGGACAGGTTCTCAAGAAAAGTTAAGCAATTGAATAATGATAAAGATCAGGTCAAAATAAGTCATTGTGTGCGTTTTCAAGGCCATATTATTATTTTAGGAGAAGTTATAGGCAATCAAATTTTGGGAAAAACATGAAAGCAAGGCTAGTCAGGATAGAATGTCTTTTCTCATACAAATGCTTAAAATTTCAATGAGCCATAACTTTGCAACCGTTAAACCAAAAACACTCAAACTTTGCAAGATGATACACTTAGCAGTACTTGTTTACGTGATATCATTAATTTCTCTGAAAACTTGGCCAAACAAAAAATTGCCTGGCGGCCATATTTGCATTCGGTGTATACTTAGGTCTGTTAGTCCTGTGACTTGACTAAGTCCTTATTTATTACTTTAGGTTGCAACCCACTGGTTTTACCACCGTCTTCCAGTTATATGGATACAAATATTTCATAATTTCAATGCCATGCCGAGGGACCGAAATATTGAAAAATCCAAACTTCACTTTTGGCAGCGGTTGTTCTACTAAATGCGCGGGAAATGTGTGATAAAGTTTGTAGTTGATTGGCATTAACCATGACTCGATACCAGTCCTCTTCATCATGCCATTATAATTGTAAAACACGAACAAATCCAGGGTTGGCCAGTTGTCGTTTTCAGAGATAACCATCAGTGAACTCTGCCATAGTCTGTTGTCCATCGACAGCCCAAGGACCGTAAACATGGCTGTGAAGTTTTCAAATGTCATTTGGCTGAATCGACCATCGCCATTTATGGCGAGATCAACATCGTCATCCCATGACAGGGGACCATCAATACCTCGTAATGGCCCCCATAAGGAACCGTACATCAACCAGGAATCGATTCCTATCTTTTCCAAGATAGCGTGCACTTTGTACGCCAGCTGCACAATGCGCTTTATTTCTTGTTCGGAATTCTTGCATCTCGGCGATGGACTCCATGGCTTGTTTCCAGTGTAACGCCCTGGAGTCAATGAGTTTATTTCCAGAAACACTACAATAAGAACAAAACACAGCACAAATGCTCCGACTTTCTTATAGTGACGTTGAATCCACGAAAATGATTTCCTCAGGTATGATTCAACAAAGGTCATGGTATATGGTCTGCCTGGCAGCTATGCTCTAGAAAAAAATATATATTCGTTGAAGAAATTATGTCATGAGGATTTTGTCGTCCTGGGATCAAAACTGCCCCACATTAACACTAAGTACCTTTAAGAAATTTCTTTTTATGTAGTTATAAAATTTAGTCTTTGAAATGCACGATTCCAAAATTTGAGATGTTTAGAGTAAAAATTGGCGATGTTACAAGCGTTCAAAGTTATGCTATTTTGTCCTAAAAAATGGTTTTCAAATCGCGCGGCCAAAATGCAAAATGTCACTTGATGTGACGTAATGTTGGTTGCACGATCAGTTCAATTTCCAGTATGGCGGATTTGTCGCACGCATTTCGAGGAGTCTTGCTACGGGCGCTTCCGAATCCCTATACATCTTTCGGAGCGGCAAGAACTCGCGGAGAGTCACTGAACGTAAACAAACTTTTGCAACCAACATTACGTCACAACTCGACTCCAGTCCCTTGAATTTCGTGAGGAATTTTTAGGGCAAAATAGCGTAACTTCGAACGCTTGTAACATCGCCAATTTTTACCCTAAACGTCTCAAATTTTGGAATCATGCATTTCAAAGGCTAAATATTATATGTAACTACATAAAAAGAAATTTCGGTTCATATGCACTTTAAAACAAACTGAATGCAAAGAGAATACTATAATGGCTCCTAATAAATTTGAATTTGAAAGTACATGAGTGGCTAATGATTATTATAACGAATACAACTGCATTAAATAGACTGTTCACAGCCTCTCTATTTTCTCAAAGTCAGTCGAGTATGAGAACTGCCCGCGAGCAAAGCGAGCGGACTGGAACTGAGCGCGAGCGCGGAGCGCGAGGGGGTGGGGGGCGGGGAAGGAGAAAAATAGAGGGACTGTAGACATCTTTGGAAAAAAGTGAATTTCCCGTTTCTCCAACAACGGAAAATTCCCATTGGCTGAAAGACGTCGAAATTGTCATCACCTTGACAACGGTGATTCATGAGCGAGTTTTGCGGTTGAAGTGGTTGTCATCTGTCATCACTTGACAGGGGAGAGGCTGTACCTTTCCAGACAAGCTCAGTGATTGGTTAACAAAACAATAGGTTAAACAACACAAACAATAGCCCTAGACCTAAACACAATAGAAGCTACAGTACTACGGGGCCAATAAAAATAGAGGTCTGGAAGAGCTACAATACTACTCCTTGACAGAGGAATTTTCGCACTTACATGTAATCATCTTCGGCGGAATGGCGGGTTTACTTGAAGAGAGTATACGAAAATTCCCAAATGTTCTGTCTCTTACAGCTGTGCTCCGTCACGCGTGACCAGTATATTTGAAAACTTGAATGGAGTTTTCAAGTTTACGTTACGCGTCGGTTCATTCCGAGATTCGGAATTCCCGTGAGAATTTTACCGCATTTTCGGAAACAAATAAGTAACTTGCGATATAAAAATCGCAAAGCTAGGTATCTTGCGATTTATATATTGCAAAGGTGTTTGATTGTGTTATTTATAAATTGCAAGACGACTCCAGTGTTATTTGTTAAATAATACAAAATATAGAAAAATAATATTTTTACATTTGGCGCCCCATAGTAAGCGCCATAGAGAACAAAACGGTGAATGGCCAAGACCATTGAAGAGCAGTCAGTGGAAGCTTTCAAAATGGCTGCCATGTGCCATGTTTAAAAACGCTGACACGGAACTTTTATTACTATTATTTATTTATTTATTTTAAAGACCCAATTTGTTATCAATAAAAGATTTGTTACTGTCCATTATGCTTCACGCGTATCTGTCATTGTTTTGTTTAGCACAGGAGCGAGGCTTCTATTGTTCTGAGGCACGTGAATGGACAATCGCAACTTGTCTCACATTTTAACACTAACACATGTACATTTACACATCTGCTGTGATGGGTTATGCCTTTTGCAGATCACACAATTAGAATTAGACCATTCTCCTGGTGATGGAGAATTTCATATTTCTGGTTTAAGCATAAAACACGCGAATGATCCTTTCCGAAAATCCTAGCTGACCTCATTTCGTATTCAAAACCGCAACATTTTTTATCCCTCCTAAACTGACTACAGGCATTAAATTTTTCCATGCTATGAAAGTTCACGGCGACATTTTAGTAAACAAAACTCGTTACAGAGCCCGTTACCGCGGGGACGAATTAATTCCAGTGTTCATATGGAAAATTCATATGGAAAAATTCAGCCAAGCTACCGGGATGAAATTGTTTACATGACAACGGCACGGAAATATTAAGTCCCGGGATTAAGTCATTATTTTCTTTCCTGCAATTGTGAAAATTCTTTTATCTCTACTCATTCAGGTTCCAGAAAAAATAGATCAGAATGATGCTAATCTCGTCCTTCTTCGACAGAAACGTAACCGGACTGCATGGCCACCTGTTCGTATGGGAAAATTTCCAGCCCGGTTTAATATTACCGATACCTCGGTTGAACAAACCGAGATATCCGAGGGTAACCGGGCCAGCCCGCCTTCTCACATTGAACACATCGAAAATTTTACAAAGGAAATGGGAGTGAGGCGGGATCTCGGTAACCGAACCAGCCTGGTCAATCGAGGTAACTCGTATAGATTTTTGAAGTGTATTCGCGGGAGGAGCGATGCGACGAACAAAACAAACAACTACTCAAAGGCGGCCATGTGCTCAACTCAACTATATTTATCCCATAATATGCAGTTCACTTACATGCGTGACGCGACGTCACGCAATACACTACATCTTTTCCCCCCCTAGTTCAAAAAACACAGTCCCTATAAGGTCAACTGATTGTTCCATAGTGTCTGAATGTATTTAGCAATCACAGAATGATCAATAAACTCAACCGTAATCAAATGCTCAAACAGTCACATAGTCCTTTAAGTACTCTGGGGTTCTCCTTGTGCGCTGAGACCTCCTTGCCTGAGGTCATGTGTTTGACTCCCCTGTATTAGTGGAAACTTCCTCAGTGGCCATGTTCTCTTGTTCCTTTTCTGCCGTGGACGGTCCCAGGTTTTGCTCGGCGTGCACAGATGAGTCAGGCAGAACGTCATCCTCCCTCGAGGGCACGTCATGGCGTTTAAGGAGATGATCCACATGCCTACGGGTTACCACCCCATCTTCATACTTGACCGTATATGACAGTGGGCCAGTTCTACTTTCAATGTGTGCCTTCTTCCATTTGGGCCCCGGACTAAAATTCTTCACAAGGACCTTGTCTCTCTCTGCAAATTGTCGCGCTGTCCTTGTGTTGTCATGCTGCTCCTTCTGTGACAATTGTTGGGTTTCCACTCGATGCCTTACGTCTGGTCGAATGAGATCCAGTCGGGTTCGTAGACGGCGGTTGAACAGCAACTCTGCCGGTGTAACTCCAGTTGGTGTTTGGGGCGTTGATCTATAGGCCAACAAGAATCTGCTTAGTTTGGTGTGCACTGTACCTCCAGATCCTTCCAGCTTCTTCATCCCGTCTTTGAAAATACGAACTGATCTTTCCACCAGGCCATTAGACGAAGGGTGCCTAGGGGCCGTTTTCACGTGTAAAATTCCATTTTTGGTCATGAAGTTTTCAAATTCTTCACTTACGAATCCAGTGCCATTGTCTGAGACTACCATTTCAGGTAATCCATGGGTGGCAAAAGCTCTTCTTAGAATCTTTATAGTAGCTGTCGCACTGGTACTGGATGTTGGATATACCTCAATCCACTTGCTATATGCATCGATCACAATAAAAAATAACTGTCCCATAAATGGCCCTGCATGGTCTATGTGAATGCGGGACCACGGTTTCTCAGGCCATTCCCAAGGATGAAGGGGTGCAGCAGCCGGTGCTGCCCTATGTAGCTGACATACTTCACATGACTTGACCTTTTCTTCAATGTCGGCATCCAGCCCAGGCCACCAAAGGTAGCTACGCGCAAGATTTTTCATTCTAACTATTCCTGGGTGGGCGGTGTGCAGGTCCTTCAGAAGCTGTCGCTGGCCCCGAGCTGGTATGACCACGTGGTTCCCCCACAATATACATCCATTGTGTGTGCTTAATTCGTCTCTCCTCACGTAGAAAGGCTCCAGGCTTTTATCAGGGCATTTATCACCCCAGCCCTGCTGGACTCTTCTTAGGACCTGCTGTAGCACAGGGTCTGAGGCTGTCCAATCCGCAATTTGATCGGCACCCACTGGCAGAACTTCCAACTGGCTCATCAAGAGTATGGTTTCACCAGGTATGGGGACCTTTGCCACCGTATCTGGCAAAGGTAACCGACTGAGGCCATCAGCGTTGCCGTGTTTACATCCCTCTCGGTAAACAAGTTCATAGTCATAGGCTGCCAGAAGTAAAGCCCACCTTTGAATTCTCGGTGATGCCATTGTTGGAACAGCTTTGTCTGCCTTAAACAGGCCCAAAAGTGGCTTGTGATCTGTAAAAATCTTAAATTTCTGTCCGTACAGATACTGGTGGAACTTCTTCAGTCCGAATATCACCGCAGCTCCCTCCTTATCCAATTGGGCATAGTTTCGTTCTGCAGGTGATAGAGTCCTCGAGGCGTACGAGATAGGCCTTTCTTTTCCATCGACAATGTGCGAGAGGACCGCTCCCAATCCGTAGGGTGAGGCGTCACAAGACAATACAAGTTCCTTACTAGGGTCATAATGAACTAAGAGATCTGAGGAATTCAACATGCCCTTAGCTCGGTTAAAGGCTTCCACCTGTCTTTTACCCCATGTCCATTTGCAGTCCTTGGCAAGCAGTTCATGTAAAGGGGCTAAGACAGTGGACAAATTTGGCAAGTAGCAAGCATAATAATTCAACATCCCCAAAAAGGCTTGAAGTTCCTTGACATTAGTGGGTGCAGGCGCCTCTTGGATGGCTCTTACTTTGCCTTCTATGGGTTGTATGCCGTCTTTGTTGATGCGATGTCCCAAGTAAATCACCTGATTTTGTAGGAAAACACACTTCCTTAGCTTTAGGCGGATGCCCGCCTTGTCTAATCGTGCCAACACTTCCTTTAGATGCTCCAAATCCTTGTTTCTTGTCTTGCCTGTCACAAGAATGTCATCAATTCGGACTACAACTTGCGGGATTCCTTGGAGGAGACTTTCAATCGTGCGCTGGAAAATGCCTGGAGCCGATGAAATGTCATATGGAAGTCGGTTGTATCTGAATAGACCCTTGTGGGTGTTGATGACTGTATAATCCTTGGATTCTTCGTCCAGCTCCAACTGCTGGTAAGCCTGGCTTAAATCCAGCTTTGTGAATTCCATACCCTCCCCCAAGGTTGCATACAAATCTTCGATCTTGGGAATGGGGTAGTTGTCCAACTGGGCTACTTGATTAATCGTTTGCTTGTAATCCCCACAAATTCTGATAGTGCCATCCTCTTTGACAATGGGGACGATGGGTGTGGCCCATTCTGAGAATTCAACCGGTTCTATAGATCCTTCTTTGACTAGTTGATCCAATTCTGTTTCATTTTTTTCACGCAGGGCATAGGCTACAGGCCTGGCCTTAAAGAATCGTGGCCTCTTGGTGGGATCGACATAAATTTTCGCCTTCACTCCTTCTACTTTACCCAGACCCTCTTGGAAGACCGAGGAGTGTGTCTCCAACATCTCATTCAAGTGCTTATCCACGGTAGCTAAATGAAAAATCTCACTCCAATTTAAAGAAATGCGCTGGAGCCAGTTACGACCCATTAAGCATGGACCCTCTCCACTGATTACCACAGCTGGTAAACTGCCTTTAAAACCATTGTACTCTACTTCCAACTCACATTCCCCCACCACAGGAATAACCTCCCCTGTATAGGTACGCAAAACAGTATTCACAGCATTCAATTTCAACCCTCTACCTGGCTGGGACAAAGTGTGGAAAGTTTTCTCATCAACAACGGTTGTTGATGCCCCAGTATCAATTTCCATGGTGACATTCACTCCATTCACTAGCACTGTCACTATGTAAGGGTTGTGGCCTCTACTTGAATTCACACAAAACAGTTGGCCATACACATCTCCCTCCTCCCCAGCATCCTCATCAAAAATATTAACAACATCCTCTAACTGGTGTAAACTACCTGACCTTTGCTGACCTGGAGATCTCCTCTGGTCACTTCTTTTCGGCTGAAAATCTTGCCTCTCACCTTTCGACTGACTTAAGTTGCGATTTGGACATCTATTGGCAACGTGACCTTTTTGTTTGCAATAAAAACAGTTTAGTTCCTTAAACCTGCAAGTTTGTGCACTATGATTCCCTCCACACCGAAAACAAGGAGAGTTGCGCGGTATGCGTCGTCCGTCCGCCCCTTTCGCTTGTACAGTTACCTGGTTCACCGCCTCCGACTCCTTCGATTCCTGAAGCACTGCCATATTTTGCATAGTGATTTCCATCGTGGTTGCAATTTCATATGCCTTCTGGAAGGTCAATTTCTTTTCCACAAGAAGACGACGTTGTATCTTCTCATCCCGAATTCCACACACAATCCTGTCCCTTAGCATAGTCTCAAGGGTATCCCCGTACTCACAATGTTCGGCCAAATTCCTCAGCGACGCCACAAAATCTGCCACTGATTCTCCTTCGTTACGAAAACGGTTATTGAACTTAAACCTTTGTACAATTTCTGACGGTTTTGGGGTCAGATGATCCTGAATAAGCTTAACCAGCTCCTGGTACGACTTTACTCCTGGTTTTTCTGGGGCTAGGAGATCACACATCAACTTGTAAATCTTGCTTCCACACACACTCAACAGGATCGCCCGCCGTTTCGCTTTGTCCCCCGTGGACTCATCGCCGATTCCATTCGCATCAAAATAATGTCCTAAACGCTCCGTGTAATGCTCCCAGGTTTCAGTCTTCTCGTCAAATGCATCTACTCTACCAAATAAGCTCGCCATGTTAGATCCTCGTCGCCAAATGAAGTGTATTCGCGGGAGGAGCATTTGACCACTTCCCCAAAAAAATTTTAAAAAAAAATTTGAAAAAAATCCAAAAATTTTTTGAAAAAATTCGATACTCAAAATCACCTATAAGGCGGCCAATGATGTGCTCAACTCAACTATATTTATCCCATAATATGCAGTTCACTTACATGCGTGACGCGACGTCACGCAATACACTACAATTTTCCATCGAAACAATTCGTTGGATTCCCTGACTACGAAATGCCTGTACGTTGCTTCCATGTAACTAAATATATGTTAAGTGAAGCAGGGGATTAATGTTTTGATACAGCATACTACGTGTTTACGTACGTTAGAAAATAGCCAGCATCTAGATCGCGATGCAGTTCTTTGTCATTATAGTCCTGGCGCTATATTTATCCAGTGGACATTTCTTCTAAACACAATGGGCCGGTTATTTAAACGGAGTTTAGACGGTGTTTAACAAAACCGCGGTCTAAACCAATTTCAATTTTACCAACCCTAAAACTTAAACATTTGATATTTGCTATAAACAGTGTGAAGAGGGCATATAGCACAGACCAGGAAAACATATGAGCAATTCATAAACAGATGTGAGGTCCATTTATTGTCTTAAATCGCGGTCTAAGTTTAGACTTCGTTTAAATAACCGGCCCAATTGGTTTTGACAGATGAAGTGCACGAATGAATCATATGAACTGCGTATAGAGAATGCAATCACGGTGGAGAAACGGAATTTAAACATTGGCCGTTTTGTTAATGCTTTTCCACTGGATAGTGATTCGCGCGATGTCTAGCTAGTCTGAATTACAGGGGTCGATCCCTCTGATCGTTCAGGATTCCGAGAGAAAGGACAGGCTAGTCAGGTGTACAAGCGCCATGCACTGGATAAATCCCGGGGATAAATCATCATCCGTTGGATAAGCCACAGTGATTATCCGCTGGATAACCTCTCTACCTTTTAAACAACTTGGACCCGGTTTTAGTCTAATAACGAATTATTAAGGTGACTCAAGTCTTAGGAACTGGTGTTTTACCGAAACGATTCCGTTGGGTGCAAGGAAAATTTTATCATCTCTACACATTTTTATTAGGAATGTTTAACGGTAGGCTCGAGGCTTCCGAAAAAATTCATTAGACTCTTCTAAATTACTTACAATAACAATTTCTTTACGTCTTCCTTTTTGTTTATCAGTTTCACCCTACACACCTCGCAGAATGAATCTTTCGATTGACTGCGAAATGCGTGCGCTTGTTACAAAGAACTAAGAGTCAACTAAGCATCAGGAAATAAAATAAAATATATTAAAAGAAAACTTACAGTTTAGTGGCTAAATTTGCGTCGCTTGTGGCAGCCAGCACAAGTAGCTAAAGCTTTAGGAACGACTGAAAATCAACAAGAGCATTTGCAATTGAAATATTACATTGTTTTCGTTTAGGTTACAGCACATTTACATAATCGAATGGGCGAACTAGTCATGCGCGCGTGATCGAAGTCACGCGAGGGATAAACGACATAATAGTCGCGATTTTTCGATACAACTTTTACCTAGGTAAATTCAAAATAACAATTTGAATATGTAGTAGATAAAATATGAGCGGGAGATCTGTATGGTCGTTTACAATGGCGAGCCGAAGGCGAGCCATCTGAAACGCCCATACCGGACGCGAATATTTTATCGTACTTATGAAATGAAACAATGAGTAGACATCTGTATGAAAAGTTAATGAATACTTATTAGCTGAGCAGGTGTCTGTATCAAAAGTTAATTCTACTGTTTAATAATTCCTTCAACTCAGTTGTTTGTATTGGGGTTTACAGAGGTGTACATGTAACTCAAATACCACCTATCTATTGATTTGTCATAACTGTTATGAATTTTATAAACCTAGATAAAGTTGTTTTCTACGTGTAACCGATTTTACCTAGGTAAAATTTACCTCCTTGACACCGGCTTGGAACGTCCTGGAAAATAAAAGCACCATTGTCACACGGTACGCTTTGAATTTGAAGGTTTATAAAACAACAGAGGGAGAGTCACAAAATCCACTGTGCAGAAAGTGCATGACCAAAACGTCCTCGTTCCCAGGGTCTTCTCCTTCCCGTCCACTGGAGCGAGAGAGAGAAAGACCCTGGCACAGGCTGGTCACGTGTCTCCCAGAATAAGAAATTCCCCACTAGGGGTCCCTGTTTCTGGAAATTTTGTCACCAAAAGTTTTTGTCAACGTCAAAACCAGAACGATGCTGTCTTCGGCGGTTGAGATCCGCTTTATTTTTTTAGCAGCCTTCACTTTGCGATCGTAGCTACTGGAACATAAATCTCAAACCAAAACAAGTCAAGTGCCTGGAAGTAATTTACTCTGGAATATATATTATCGGTGTACTGCCAACAGTATACGGAAGATCGATCATCTTCCATCTTTTACCCGGGCTTTTCTTGGACAAAATCAACTCTCGATCGACACAGACAGTCTCGCCAATTCATCCCGTTATTGTCGTCGTTTCGCCGAACTCTCTGATAAGCGACCAGATCAAAGGAAATAACGAAGGAAAAGTCAAAACGGCTATGCTTAATGTAAGAAAGGCCAAAGACAGCGACAATCTAGAGCTGGATGAGACGAGCGAGACCAACTCTTCGTGGCTAAAAGATGCGAAATACGATATAATTTTCACTTCTTGTTATAATTTTATAATTTTCACATCTTTCACATCAGTTCTTCCGCAGTTGCGAGCAGCGCTCGATTATTCTTCGCAAACAAATTCTTGGAGTGCGAGATATCTCCTACAGACTTGCAAAGCCTACAGCAACTCGTATTTAAATTATACGTGACTAGAAGCCGCATAAATCTTTTTTGCAATTTGGCGTCTGAATATTCGAAATTTGACCTCTCGCGGGTACATTTACTTCGCGCAGACACAAACCAGATCTGTTATTTTTTATGCAAATATTCTCCGTTCCCTGGTAGGCTAAGTACAACCAAACTCCCGACTTGGCAGCCCCTCCCTCAATGTTTTCTTTTGTAATCTCCCAGATTCTGGGAGACACGTGACCAGCCAGCCTGTGCCAGGGGCCGTGCCAGGGTCTTTCTCCCTCTCGCTCCAAGGGGCGGGAAGAAGAGAGACCCTGGGAACGAGGTTGGCTTAAAATGTGGTCCGCTTTGCTAACTTCCGTGATGCAAGTCACGATTCAATGACGTTATCCTTGGGGAATGTGAACATGCGCAAAGCATTTGTTATTATGAAACTGCTAACTTCCGTGTTGCGAGTCATCCATTCTCGTCCCCAGAGCCTTCGTTTCGTTTGGTCAGCGTAAAAACTACACGAGACACAATTTAAAAAAACCGTGGGGCTCTGGGGACGAGAATGCGAGTCATCCCACTGAATGACGTTATCTTTGGGGAATGTGAACATGTGCAGTGCATTTGTTATTATCAAACTGCTAACTTCCGTGTTGCGTGTCACCCCAGACCCCACTGAATGACGTTATCCTTGCGGAATGGAGAATTTGAACATGCACAATTTAAGCGTTATTGTCAAACACTTTAAAGTGTTACATCACCAAATGCCACCAAATATAAAACTTAATTAAACCAAAACGATTTTATAGAACAAAACAGAAGCAATATTATTGAGATAAAGTGCAGGCCGGATTGCAAGGATGGAAGTGGATTACAGTTCATCAAATTTGATTTCTTGACAGGCGGTTGCCATTCTTGTGGAACTTTAGCCCATACCAAACCGTCCGCCATTTATGAACAAGGTCTATGAAGCAACTAGGAATATTGCTATTCCGCCTGGATGGGATACTAGTCCATCGCAAGTTTACCTCATCATTTTGTCGCCAGTTCCCATTTATACACCTGGGTGGAGAGTGATAAGAACTGCTAGAGATTGGAATAACTCCCATTAAATATAGCTACAATTCCTTCCTTAGATAAATTTAAGGAAGAACTTGTTTAACATTTAGACTAACTTACCAAGATATTATCTTAATTGAATAGTTTTACCTACTTATTTATTTGTTTATCTCTATTTTATTATTAATTTATTATTATTGTATAATTGTTCACGTAATATATCAAACATGAGACACAGTGTTTCATCACAAGATCAAACACTGAGAAGAGAGTTGAAAATACGACGCGCAGCGGAGTATTTTTGACGAACTTCGAGGTGTTTGATCTTGTGATGAAATACTGTGTCGAATGTTTGATATTACTTCTCAAACAAAATGATTTTAGAAGGAGAAATTAAGGATGCAAAAATGAGGAGTGTTTCATCTGATTTCCAAACACTCATTAAACATTAATTTCCTTTGTATTTTCTTCATGAATTATTAATGAGTTTGAGAAATTAATTTATAGTTATTTATTTTTTATCCATAATTGTACATACATGTATCTTATTTTATTATATATTGTATACATAGTTTTACAGTTAGTGTGATGCCTATTGGCTTTACTGACTTAATAAAGTTGAAGTTGAAGTTGAAATGTGCGACAGTCGATACCAGGACTCGAAACCATCGATGACCAACGCGCCAACCACTTCACCACCGCCAAAAGTTTTCCGTTTTTTTTTTTTTCGCAATAGAATAGAGGTACTACCCGTTGTTTATTTGAGTTTCTACTCATTTATTTTCCTCTGTTGTTGTAATTTTCTTACTACTAGGACGCACTCCCTCGTGTGCGCGCCAAATCGTGCCCAAAATTACTCTGGACGGCTAGACTGCACGAGTTCAACTCCAATATTCCGGTATTTCCAGCAAGGTGATGACGTCACGAATTACCCAAGGGGCGATGCCGCCCTATTCGTCACACGTTCTCTCACGTGATTCTAATGCTGCCCAGAGATATTCTTGCCAAAAGTTCTTTCGTAACCGGTTAGAAATGTTCTTGGAGGAACATTCATTCAATTGAACAGCCTGCTAAGCCTCCAAAATGGCAAATTCGGAGTTAGAGGGGGAGTTTAACTCTTCGCGTTCGATTCAGTCTGATCGTATGACTGGGAAAGACAGAATAGGTCGAGCTATCCTCGCGACATTCATAGCTGCCTTGGGACCGCTCAGCTTCGGGTACTGTCTCGGGTATTCATCGTCTGCATTAGTGGATTTGAAAAAGGATAACGTAGATCCTGCCATTCGTTTAACTGTTGATCAGGGATCTTGGTTTTCGGTAAGTTGTTACGTTTGTTTTCTTTCTTGCTAAAATTACTAATTTTTCCTCTCCGCGCGAAGTTTTAGTCCACGCGCGGTCTTCGCGCTCAGAAAACCCCAGTCAATTTTGCAATCAATTTTTCGATCAATCAAAAGCAAACAGAATCGGCAAGAATTGACTTATGCCAACTCTTATGCGCTCTTTATCTTATCCCCTCTAATTTGCTGTAATCCATCTTCAAGAACGGGTACTTTTCATGTGTTTTGCTTTAAATAAAATAAACGATGTCTGACCGTACCGGCTTTATGGTCTAATCACACGATTCATAGACACACACACACACAAATTAACATCTCAATTTCTAGAAAATTATAAAATTCTGCCTAGTAATTAAACTTATGTATACTTTGTTTAAAAAGAATGTTTAATGTAACTTCTCAGATAACAGCGTTGTAACGGTCTCAGTTGTAATACTTGATTAAAATTTGATGTGATTGTGGAACTTGACAAGACAAGACAAGTGCTATTGCATTTAAAATCCTTACATTATCCTTGCATTTAAAATCCTTACCCCCCCTCCTCCCTGGTTGAGGACTGGCCCTTTTCTAACATTCCTTGAGAAATGCATTAACCCCTAAAGTCTTAATAAGAAGTCATGAACATGTGTTACCCCTAAACAATAGTTCATAAGTAAAATGTTAATTTACCCCTCAAGAATTCCATGAATCATCTATTCACTCTAAAGAATTCCATTAACAACATGGGTTTCACCTCTAATGAATTCCACAGTTTCTGACCCTTACATTGTACCCTTAAAGAATTCCACTGATTTCATCCCTTACCCCTAAATAATTCAACCATTTCTCGCCCTTACCCCATTTTAACCTAAATATTTCCACTATTCCTCTACCAGGGTGGGTTAATAAAGATCTTACGTATATACTGAAACAGTGGATAGCATTGTTGGCACGCTGTGATTGGCTACTGAAACTCGGAATAGCAAGTGCTATTCACCTCCCAGCAATTTGCGCGCGAAAATTGTAATCGTTGACAGGAATAAATGAGTTAAAAAGCATCATTTTCGTTATATTATCTCACTGTTTCAGTATATACTAAAACCTCAGTGTAGGTGGGTAGTGGTGGATATTTACCTCGCCGCTTCGCGGCTCGGTAAATATCCACCACTACCCATCTCCACTTCGGTGAATAGTTGTTAATTATTTATCATCAACAACAACTACCCACAGACAAACGTGTGAGTTAGAGAATCAATAATAATTACAGCAACAATATCATACTAAGTACTACTAATCTAAAAATGTATGAAGCATTCATTAACAAGGACAGCTAGATAAAATGAAATAAACATCGGTTCACTCGTGGCAAGATGTACATGTAGTTGTGACCTCGATTTCGTGAAGAGCATGTTCTCTGAAGGGGAAGGAGGTCTTGAAGGGGATGGACCCTGTTAGCTGTAATCTTGTCTCACAATAGACCATAAAAATTATTCGTATTCTCGGTATTGAACTGGTACTAGCTTGCAATGGAGGCTAATGCTGGGGAATATCATTAAAAATATTTGCATGTGAAAAGATTCCCCCGCATGAGCCTCGACTGCAAGCTAGTACCAGTTCAATACCGAGAATACGAAAATGGAGTTGGAGTTGAAAATGGAGTACATAGAGTTGATTCTGAAAATAACTTTCTAGGGGTGATAGGCACTTTAAAGGCCCACCTTCACCCAAAATGCTGTTTAACAAAAACAACAAAAAGTCTTTATTTAAAAAAAAAAAACAGTTACAATGCGTTAGCCGAATTTGTCTATGAATGAATAGTTAAATATAATAATTGTTGTTGAATTTAACTAGAAATCAATTTTTTTATTATAAAGGGCGTTACAATATAGTCATTTTCGTTTTGTAAAATATCAAGTAGCAAATTGTGTAGTGTTTGCACACTGTGCGCGCCATGATCACTTTCTGTGTTTTCACGCTTGAATGCGTGCAACCAATCAGATCACATGTATGAACAATGGAGCATTTTAAAACAAAAACAAATGCCCACCTTTAATACTGTACTACAGTCTGAGATGATCCTGTTTTAAAATACAGACACTGTATTTGTTTTTAGTGTTTTAAAGAGCAGAACTTCTATAAGAAGGGATAAGAATACATTTACTACAAGAGAAGTCTTTCATTTTGTTTGGGTAAATGATCAAACTTCGCTGTAAGGGCCTGTTTATACATGGAGGGAGGGTCACCCAGCTCTGTTGGTTTTTTTTGCCATTTGTTTTGCATGGCAGGCAGGGTCACCTGGCTACACAGGCAAAGTTTCTGCACGTTTTTTTTTTCACTCCCAGAATCGATCAATTATGGAGACATGTAGTGTAGGTCTAACTTTAAAGTCTGTTGACGAAATCCTATGGTGTGACCATTCAAATGGTACCATACTTAAAGACGTTTGCGCTAATTGTTTATGCACATCCTTACTGCGCATGTATTTCATGTCGCAACACCATGCTACGTCATGCGCGAGTGTGCATGTACAGGAAGAAATCTAAGCACATAATGGGCTGGTAGTCATTGCATTAACTTTGCTTAGATTTAACTCGCTTTGATGGTCGGTGAAGCCCAATTTTTTTTATACTAGATAATTTTCTTTTAGGGATGTAGGAAGTTACAATTGTTTCCATTTTTCTACCCGAGTGCGAACTTGCAGCTGTCAGAGTTTGCAAATGCTGTCAACGTTTAAAGATTGCATTTCCTTTAAGGGATGTCACCAGTTGAATGAATTTCCTTAACAGACCTACTCATATAAACTATCTAGACTAACAGACATTGGGGTCATATTCTGTAAGGAAGTCCACTTTTTCAAAATTAGGGTCGCCTTTCAGATATCTTAACTAGGAAACGAAGCCAGTGACCCCCAATTTTTTTTTGCATTTCTGACACTAGTAACTCATTACATGTACCTAGCTGTAGCAAAAGATTTATATAAAAAAAATCAATGTTAAGATTTTCGCGTGAATGTCCTTAATAAGGACAGTTTTTGTGGTCCCTTCCGTGTCCGCATTAATGGATTTGACTGCACTTTACAGGTTCATGTTGGTTCCTCCTAACTTTCTAAGTAACTTATCGTGTACATGGGCAAACGTAAGAAGATTACTAAATTTGCTAAGCTCATTTCAAGTCTTTAATCTCTGAATTGTATTTTGCAGTCTTTAGTTACAGTTGGTGCCATTTTTGGAAGTCCTATAGGGGGTTGGTCGATTGACAAGTTTGGTCGGAAGGGAACCATACTATTGTGCGCTGTACCCTTTGAACTTGGATGGCTTCTCATCAGCTATGCAAAGAATCATGCCATGCTGTATGCTGGTCGCGTTATCACTGGCCTGGCCTGTGGGATGGTCTCACTCGCCGTTCCGGTAAGGTTCTAACCTAACGTTTTTAAAGGTTATTTCCAGCAACCAATTGGCAGCCATGTTCAGTGTTCCTACCGGGCCACAGCCTAGCAGGATTCCCGTAAAACTTGAAATGGTGCAATAAAAGCCAAGTAAATTCACCCTTGATGGAGCACAAGTTTGGATCAGATGCTACATGTACCAGAAAATGAACTTATAGAAGTCAGTGAGAATGAGATCAGACTTCAGCTTATGAAGGCGCATCAGGAAGCCGCTATCGGTCCATTGTTGATCTCATCTCCACCACCCCACCCATGAACAATGTATGGCACTGAGGGTGGTCACAGCCAGAGTTTTGTTACGTCCTCACTGGTTCTTTTACATCCCCATCGGAGACGGGACTGCCATTTCTACGTAGTCATCCGAGCCACATGAAGGTCTAACCATTTGCAGATGTCATTGCAAAGGCAACACCTTCGTCCTCAGTTATTTTAAGACCCTGAGTGTTGGTCCGGCCCTGATTCGAACCCGCGACCTCCCGCTCTGCAGACTGGTGCTCTATCAACTGAGCTAACCAGGAGGCGGAATTTAATACAGTCATGTGGACATTGCGACCCACGGTCACTCCCAACAGAAACAGAATTCAAACTTCAAGAAAATCCCAGATATTGTAAATTAAAATAATACTAAATAATGAACAGAATTAGAGGAAATACTGCATTTGAATGGTAATGCCCTAGGATTTCTTCCACAGACTTCAGAGTTAACCCCGTCACTCCCAGAGTCAATTATGGAGACATGTAGTGTAGTTCTAACTTTTGAGTCTGTCAACAAAATCCTATAGTGTGACCATTCAAATGAAACCTCTTCAGCAGTACTTTTGCATGGTATCATTTGTTTTTCAATATTTTACAAAATGAAATTTTGGATTTTTCACACTCCGTTTTGGAAGTTAAGGGTTTAAGAGCCATATTATTGTACCTGTACGATTCAAGGTTTGATTGACTGGAGGTAATAACTGGGGTAATGTTTTACTTTTTTTCATGTATAGGTGTACATTGCCGAAATTGTGCCAGCACGGCTGCGTGGTATGCTTGGTTCTGTTAACCAATTAGCAGTGACTAGTGGCTTGCTATTGTCCTATGTAGTAGGCGTTGTTTGCCATTGGCAATGGCTGGCCCTTATTGGTGCCATTTCTCCTGCCCTGCTTGTTGTCCTTATGTATACCATGCCCGAAACCCCACGCTGGTCGCTAGGAAGGAACCGACGAAGTGAAGCTTTAAAATTTCTCCTGTGGTTACGGGGTCCTGATACTGACATTGAGGAGGAGTGCTTTACAATTGAGGCTACGCTAGGTAAAACAATCTTTTCTCCATGATATTAAAGGCTGGAAGCTGCGCACTGTAAATATAATATTTGATGTTGAGCCCTCCTTCCAATTCGGAGATAAGATATCTGAAAGGTGACCCTACATGTAATTTTGAAAAATTGGTCTTCCTTACTGGATATGACCCCAATGTCTGCTAGTCTAAAAATATTGCAAATGAATCTCTGAAATGCAACTTTCTTTCCCAAATTTTATGCGAGTAGGTCTGTTAAGCAAATTCATTCAACTGGTGACGTCCCTTAAAGGAAATCTAATCTTTAAACGACAGCATTTGCAAACTCTGACAGCCGCAAGTTGGTAAGATTCGATGTCGCGTGGGTAGAAAAATGGAAAAAAGTGGGGGTCACCAACTTTCCAAGAGAGTTAAATCTAAGCAAAGTTAATGCAATGGCTACCAGCCCTTTATGTGCTTACATTTGTTCTCTTGCGCGCGCTTGTGCGTGACGTAGCATGGCGCTGCAACATGAATTGCATGTGCAGTAAGGATGCGCATAAACAATTAGCGCAAACGTGCTATTAAGTTACTTGTTGTTTAATGTATTAATAATATGTTTTGTTTGTTTTGTAGATCGTCAAGAGAAGCCTTCATTGCGTGAATGGGTATCACCAGTGATAGCCAAACCTCTGATTATCAGCATCGGATTAATGGTTTTCCAACAATTCTGTGGAATCAATGCAGTTCTTTTCAATGCCGCTAGCATCTTTGCACTTGCAGGTTTTAAAGACGGCAAACTTGTTAGCATTGCTGTCGGCTTGGTCCAGTTTGTCGGCACTGGTTTGGCGTGTTTGATCATGGACAGGGCGGGACGACGAATCCTTCTGTTGACAATGGCAATAGGCATGTGCATCACTCTTGTAGGCCTTGGTGTATATTTTGAGATCTACATACCTCCGAAAAGTGACAGCCCCTCTGCAGACACGGTGTCCTTGTTAGGTTCCATAAGCCATTCTGTAGCAGCGTCAAAAATCAGCTGGCTATCCATTTTGTGTATAGTTTTGTTTAACTTCTTTTTTGCCTTGGCGTGGGGTCCAGTTCCATGGCTTGTTATGTCAGAAATATTCCCTCTGCGAGCACGCGGTCCAGCCAGCAGCATGGCAACAATGGCCAACTGGTTGCTTGCTTTTATTGTTACAAAGACATATGATTCCATGCAGAGATCGCTGACCATCCAAGGGACATATTGGTTCTTTGGGGGATGCTCATTTCTGGGATTTGTTTTTGTTTACATGGTCATGCCAGAAACAAAGGGTAAAACTTTGGAGGAGATTGAGGCTCTCTTTGAAAAGCACAAACACTCCTATCAGCCAATTGATTGAAACGATTTGACAAAACAGTCTCTGGTTTTGTACCTGTACTTTCTCTTTCCAAAGAGCACCTGAGCTCATAACTGCCAGAGAAATAATTATTATTAAAATATTATTTTGCAAGTGTCACAAATAGGAAAGGGCAGCTGAAAAGCTTTCTTTTCCAAAAGCCTCACTTACGAGGCTTTCTTGCACAGGAGTGAAAAGGTTAATGAATTGTTTTGATTTCAACGTAGGATCTGAGGAGTGGACTCACAATATAGCAATGTTGGGGATGCACCCAGGGATTAGGGTACCATATTTCCTCGAATAAAATCCTTCCCCCGTTAATCACCCCCTTTTGGTGAAAATAATAGGCCACTTCAAAAAATACCATAATAATCTTTTATGTGCAGGTTCAGCCTCACCAGGGTGTAATTATTCAAAGTCTCCTTTGTTAGAATGGCACAATGGAATTCAGAGTACATGTAGGAACGCTAGGACATAGCATTGTGTGTTCGTATACAAATGTACACAGTATGCAAATTGCCTAGAAGTCGAAGCATAGCACGTGCAGTCTGTGCTGAAAACAAAAGAAATTGGAAAAATCAGGCTTACATCAAGCACTACCCAAACCTGCACTTTAAAGAGTATTATGGTATTTTTTGAAGTGGCCTATTGAAATAATTGCCCCTCCCTCCCCACCTTGTATAGGAAACATTCATTACAATTACAGAAAGTTACAAAAGCACAGGTTTCATATGGTTTTTCTTCAGTGACGTTCGTGTATTTAACTTTTTCCTTATATCTTGGAGCTCTCTTATCAACACATTATCACATTTTAAGCACTTCTAGTGAGCAATATTTGAAATCATTGCCCCCTTTTGGCGCTGAAAAAATTAATAATCACCCCCGGCTATTATTCAAGGAAATACGGTATTTTAATTTTGGAATAATTTCAGGTGTGGTGTATGTCATTGCTTTCAAAATCTCAAATAAAGACAACGTTTTTGATGAAGCCATTTTGATCGCCTTTAAAACTTGAGAAAATGCTTGTAAATGTTTTTGTGTGGTGCCAAAAATAAATAGGCAGCATGCCCAAATTATGAGATTTTAGTACCTTTCAAGGGTTGTTTTAAAATTTCAGGTGAACATCTCCGTCACTCTGAAGGCCCTGTCACACTATTGCGTATGAGAGAAACATATGAGTTGTGTATGAAAATTCACAAAGTAATTTTCATACGCACAAAATGCCCTTGAAAATACAGCGTATGACCAGCGTAACTCTCGCGTATTCAGCGTATGCTTAGCGTATAAACCATACGTCCGAATATGCACAAAATTTTTAAGCATGCTTAAAAATGTTTCCTGCCTTGCTGTATGCGACCGTGCTTGAAACGTATACAGCCTATGCCTAATGTACCCCTAGCGTATGCCAGCGTATGAGTGATATTTTTCATACGCTGGCATATGCTAGTACGATACGCAATAGTGTGACAGGGCCATGACATGGGACCCACCCCAGGGTGTAGGATAGCCAAGATACATTGTTTTGTAGAACTATTTATTTAGCATGTCAGTGGGTGTGTTGCAGTATGTTATGTTAACAGTTCACATGTACCGTACTTTATTTTTATTCAGGTGTAATTTTCATTGTGTAAGCTACACCAAATGGTACCTTACTAGTAAATTATTATTTTATGAGCAACTGCAAACTTTATGGAAATTTCAAATTAGGGCCTGATTACATGAGCCGGGCCAGCCTGGCACAGGCTAAATTTGGCATCAACGTTTTTAGGGAGAAGTTGTTTTGCAAATCGTTCCAAATGGTAGAATTATAGAGCTTCATAGTCTGCTGTACATCTTTTATGTCATTTACAGCTGGGGGCAAGTTTGGTTTGTGGCCAATTTTTTGCTGGCCCAGTTAGCTAGTGCTGGCTCGGCAAATGCGAATAAATGGAACATGTAATCGCAATACTAGGATCCCGGCTGACCAGGTTGCTCCGTTCTTGTGTAATCGCAAGGTTGATTTTTGTTGATTTTTTGGCATGCTGAGATCTCAGTAGTCTCCCACGCAGCCGTTATTTGTCTTGTCACGCAACGCTCCTCCCCACTAACGGCTGCGTGGGAGACTAAGATCTCAGCAAACCCGAGCCAACCCAAATCATGTCATCAGGACCTTAGAGTTACTGTTAGTAGTATTCTTCGTAAAAAATTAGCCTACTTAGAAGGGAACTGGGGAGAGAGGGAAAGGACGCCTGCAATAAAGACCCCCATTTGTTCCTTTCTGCGGACGCTGGCAGCCGCAAAATTCTGATTGGCTAATTCGCGCTGGGCAGTAAACAATGAAAGTAAATTCCCACGTGAGGTCATCCATGCGTAAAAGTGCGTGCCAGTTTATGATTGGTGAACGTATTGACAGTTGACGTAATTCGATTACAAGGAAATTGGTGGGCGTAATGCAAATAGCCCAGTTCTTATTGCGGGCGTTCCTTCCCTTCTCCCCCTCTCCTTTTTTGTGCCCCTCCCCATTTATGCCTGCCACGCAGGCCTTGAGACCATTGGAGCTGTACACCCTATATTCCCAAATAAATATCAACAGACATATTCTCCTTACTAGTTGTGTTCCTATAGTAACTGTTGGGGAAATCTGTTTGAACATTAAGACTATTTTAGTGATCATTTCTGGTCATCCATATGGTACCCTTTCTCCAGATATTATCAAGAGTGACATTCAAGATGGCAGCCATACCAACTCAAACTGGTTTATTTTGTGCTCATGATCTGCTCCAGTTCTTTTTCCACTTGACGCAAAAACCGGTTGTTCATAAACAACAGCTAAAAAGGATTAACAAGAACAAAGATTTATGTAATATTAGTTGATTGAAAGTACAAACAAACTAATCAAATCTGGGAATAGAATACCCTGCAAGCAATACCACCAGTTTCAGGAAGCAGGGGTTCAACCCTGTACATTTTTATGGGTAATATATAGTTTACCGCTGGGATTCTGAAACCTTTACCCCATACGAGACCATGCTCAGCTGCTCTTTGAAACCCTACCCTTTAAAGTGCTAATACAATCACATCCCTGAGTACCTTTCATTGAAATACAAGTCATCTAAAGTTTTCTTTGATATTATGATGAAGGAAAGTGATTTTTTTTTGTGTTCGAATTCTGTACAATTTTCAACTGCCATTAAATCTCCATGCTCCTGTGGCCTGTTTAACAATCGCAGGTGATTCCTAGTCTGTCAGCAGACCTGGTTGGGAATAGGGCGAAAAGAAAGGCCGTGAAAAGAAAAGGAAAGATCACCAACAAGCGAAACAAGCTGAGGGAAAACTCTGCCCAGTTCCCCCTGGCTCGCTTTGCTCCCGCCCTTTTTGTTTTTGCCCCATCCCCAATCAGAAGGTCTGTTCACAGGTTATACATGCTATGTATACATCCCGAACTATACCTCATTTTGCAGCTCTCAGCGAGTAGAATAACATGAGTTCTATCTTAGAGTCCATATGCATCACAAAGAGAAGAGGGTATGATTTTATGTGTTCAATGGGTACATTTTGTAGATTTTGCCAAGATCATTTTGGTGGCCAAAATTCATTGAAATTGAACAAGTTATGTGATTACCCTGGAGCCCAGTCTTCAAGTCAACTTTCTGAGTGGTTTGGAGGACCTGATACTGGTAAAATGCCCAACAATGTTGCCCAGCCTGACCACCCTTGCTAAGCGAGGTGTATAAATTTGTCGCGCATGGATCACTTTAGGGCAGTAGAATCTTGGGTTGCCTTTATACATATATCGGGTTGGTGCCCTGCAGTTGCCTAGCAACAAAGCTTTAAGTAATGCTTCACATAAGAACTATAGTTAACTTCATTGTTCTGCGGCAATGGCTCTTTCCCACATAGAATATCTTTGATTTTAAGAATAGAGGAGGAGCTGATGGTTCATAATTATATTTCATTATAAAAATACAGAAAATCCATAATTTGCGTCAAATATATTTTAGGAAATGTTCGTGCTTAACCAATTAGAATAGCAGAAGACAATAGCTACTAATTTTGCTTCTTTGATGAAGTTCCCCAAATACAGATATCTTTTAAAAATCGATGTTGTGCGATTGGGTCTCAAAATACTTAAAACCTTAAAAAAAATAGACTTTATGCACCTTGAACCTTAACTTTTTAGCGGTTTTTGAGTTTAGGCCAATGAGATCACTAGTTGTAACAATGAAAATAGTTGTCATTCCATTGTGCATTGCCGTTCAGCACTATCCTTCTTATGCGGATCATTACTTAATTGACGCCATCCAATGTGATGAGTGACTAGTGATGAGAATGTCTCAACTTCAAATTTTGGGGCCATTGTGGCCATGCAACCTCTCAACTTAAACCAAAAATTCCATTTCTCATTTCTCCCTCTCCTGTCGCTAAAATTTTGCGGTGCACTCTCCCCCAAGCTTTGCGAGATTCTGCAAGACACGTATTTCTAGTAACATTGATTGATGCATCGACTTTCTAAACAACAAATTTGTGTATTACAACTGTACAATGATTACAATTAAGTAAACAATACACACGGGAAAGCAACAGTAACATTCACTACTTCAGTACTAATCATAGAATGTTAATTTGGTATATTTTTGGGACTCATTTGAGAGAATGCATGGTGTGACACAACAACATTGGCACCATTAACATTTAAACTCCCAAGAGTGCCAAATGTCAAAATTCAAGAAAAATCCTAAATTTTATTTTGTAAAATATGAAAAAACAAATAATGGTACCATGCAAACGTACTGCTGAAGAGGTTTCATTTGAATGGTCACACCATAGGATTTCGTCAACAGACTCAAAAGTTAGAACAAATGGTACCATGCAAATGTACTGCTGAAGAGGTTTCATTTGAATGGTCACAACATAGGATTTTGTCAACAGACTCAAAAGTTATAACAAATGGTACCATGCAAACGTACTGCTAAAGAGGCTTCATTTGAATGGTCACACCACAGGATTTTGTCAACAGACTCAAAAGTTAGAACATATGGTACCATGCTTGCAAACGTACTGCTAAAGAGGTTTCATTTGAATGGTCACACCATAGGATTTTGTCAACAGACTCAAAAGTTAGAACAAATGGTACCATGCAAACGTACTGCTAAAGAGGTTTCATTTGAATGGTCACGCCACAGGATTTTGTCAACAGACTCAAAAGTTAGAACTACACCACAAGTCTCCATAATTATTAAAGTCTGAGTGAAGGGTAAAAAGCTAGTCGGACCTTATTCAAGTACAGTCGGCCTACGTAATATGGACCCCACAGGTACAGATCCTAGTATCCATATTAGAGGAAGGGATTGTATGAATTTTGGTATCTTCAGGACCAAGAGAACTGTCCGTAATAGAGAGGTGTCCATAATAAGAGGTTTGACTGTACCAGCAGTAAAAAATCAGGATTTTTACATGGTGTGTGGTGTGCTGTTGTTTACCTGTCCTTCTGGCAGAAACTGATGCATAATGGCGCTGACCTTGTCTGCTTTAAGAATGGCCTACAAAAAAGCCATAAAAGGACAAATTAATAACAATAATTATTATAAATTGTTATTAATTAATATTTTATTACACCACTTAGTATAAATCTCTGAACAGCCATGTTTTTTACCTTTCAAACACTACCCTTATATAAGTAAAGTTGTACACAAGGTGTTTTGTTGTGTATTGTACACAGGTGGTCCACTCAGCCAAAAATAAACCCATTTTTCATAGCATTAATGAAGAACCTGGGATTATTGCTAGTCTCCCTCCTGGATGAAATGCTAGTCCATTGCAGAGTTAAAGCCCCAGCATTTTGTTGCTGTTACACTTGGGTGGAGTCGAGACAATGTGGAGTTAAATTTCTTGTTTAAGGAAACAAACTTAGGCCGAACCAGGCTACGAACCTCTGACCATCGGATCTGACACCACAATGCCTTCAAGACCCCGTGGCTAAATGCGAACATGAGTGGCGAAGGCACAAACTTCTAAGTGGGTTCCAAGAGGATTCTCTAAAATGCCATTTTCTGTGTTCCTGTTAGTTGTTAACCCAAAGGCATTAAAATGCTTACAAAATATTAATATTTGAATTGCAGGCAATATTAAATGATAATTATTCGTCTGCAGGTGTCTGGAATCGACTGAAAATGGATTCCACTTGAGAAGAATGTGGGATAATCCCAGATATGACTGATGGTTTTCTTAACTAAACATTATTGGAATAACTTTCAGCAAGTCCAGTTCTTCCATGAGTGTAGGGACTCATCAGGACAATCATATGTACTGACAAAAGCTATTTCGTGCACGAAAGTACCAGACCTCACATGTCAAACGATCCGGCCTCCAGCCTCAAACAAAACCCCTGAACATACATTTAAATTCTCTTTATTGGTGACTTGGTGCATTTCTTGTCAGCTGCAGTAACAATTTGGAGACATTTTATTATGCTTTAAAATCATGACAATTCAACTTTGGTTTGGTGATCGATCTCCTTAATAATATTTATCTCATAACCTCATAGCTTGATCATACACTGTTGTAATAATTAAATCAAACATGAGGAACCATGTTTTACGGCATTTCCAAATACTGAGAAGTTGGTTAAAAAAATTAGGCGCAGCCAATTTTTTTTACCGATCGACTTCAAGGTGTTTGGATACCTGATCAAACACTCTTTCAAGTGTTTGATATACATTGTAGCTTCTCAAATTGATCATTAAATACAGAACAAACAAAGAAATAAAATCGCCAAAAGCTATCAATGCTAATAAAGATTGCATGGGTTTCCAAACCACCATTGTGTTTATTCGTTCAAACTTGGCGATTTATTATTAAACCCTTTAACTCCCAAGAGTGCCAAAAGTCAAAATTCAAGAAAGATCCCAAATTTCATTTTGTAAAATATTGAAAAACAAATAGTACTATGCAAAAGTACTGCTGAAGAGGTTTCATTTGAATGGTCTGACACCACAGGATTTCATCCACAGACTCAAAAGTTAATACTACACTACATGTCTCCATAATTGACTCTGGTTTGAGAAATTACAAAGAGAAATAAGATGATCTATATATACTGAAGAGCTTGTACCTCTGATGGCTGAAGAATAATTTGGCAGTATTCTTGAAGATGCCTGACTATGAGATTTAAAATGTTCTCAGCAACAAGGCGGTTTTCATCCTTTTCGCAAATTAGAGTGAATCCACAGCTTGAAAAATGAAAAAAAGAAAGATTAATAGCGTTTAGTTTCCCTTAATTATATTTAGATTTTCATGATTGTATAGTTAATTTTATTACTTTTATTTTGAAATAAGCATGTTCGTGTTGAAACAAGCCTTTACTCGACCGTGTAATGTGGGTAAATAAACTCTCAAGACTGCCAAATATCAAAAATATTCAAGAAAAAATCTTAAATTTAATTTTGTAAAATATTTACAACTGCTGAAGAGGTTTCATTTGAATGGTCACACCATAGGATTTCGTCAACAGACTCAAAAGTTAGAACAAATGGTACCATGCAAAAGTACTGCAGAAGAGGTTTCATTTGAATGGTCACACCATAGGATTTCATCAACAGACTCAAAAGTTAGAACAAATGGTACCATGCAAAAGTACTGCCGAAGAGGTTTCATTTGAATGGTCACACCATAGGATTTCATCAACAGACTCAAAAGTTAGAACAAATGGTATCATGCAAAAGTACTGCTGAAGAGGTTTCATTTGAATGGTCACACCATACGATTTCATCAACAGACTCAAAAGTTAGAACAAATGGTATCATGCAAAAGTACCACCAAAGAGGTTTCATTTGAATGGCCACACCATAGGATTTCATCCACAGACTCAAAAGTTAGGGCTATAATTACACTACATGTCCCCTTAATTGACTCTGGGAGTGAAAGGGTTAAATGAAAACAATTGAGCAGGACATTTCTGTGGTGCTGATTGATATTATGCTGTACAAGGTGGTTCTAACATTTGAGTCTGGATGAAATCCTTAAGTGTGACCATGCGCATTCAAATGAAAGCTATCATTGCAGCAACATTGTTGACAGATGTTTTCCATTACAAACACTAATAGCAATACAGTTCTAAAGTAGCAAGTCTGGGATTGGGTAGGGATTTTTGGTGTCTAAGTCTAGTATAGGGTTGCAAAATCAGCTATAAACATCGTTTGGTATAGGGCATCAAGGGGGGGTTTCTCTCATACAGAAGCTATAAGGGTATGTACCGCTGTGAAGGGTATGCCGGTTTTCAAGCAGTTTAGTCTGGGATAGGGTATAGAAATCAGAGAGTTTTAGTCTAGAAAAGAGTATTATTTGCCAGGACACTGATCAATGGTATGAAGAATTAAGTCTAGAATAGGAATTGGAACTGGGAAGAGACAGAGCCTAAATGGAAATACAATCATCGCAGCAACATTGTTGACAAATGTTTTATTTACCATTTATAAAATTCATTAATAATTCATAACAGTTATGACAAATCAATAGGTGGTATTTGAGTCACATGTACACCTCTGTAAACCTCAATACAAATCAACTGAGTTGATGAATTATTAAACAGTAGAATTAACTTTTGATACAGACACCTGCTCAGCTAATTAGTATTCATTAACTTTTCATACAGCTCTCTACTCATTGTTTCATTTCATAAGTACGATAAAATATTCGCATCCGATCTGTATGGGCGTTTACAATGGCTCGCCTTCGGCCCACCATTGGAAACACCCATACAGATCTCCTGTTCATATTTTATCTACTACTTAAAAACACTTCTAATAGCAATACAGTTCTGAAAGTAGCAAGTCTGGTATAGTGTAGGGATTTTCGGTTTCTAGTCTTAAGACTAGAATTCAGGGTTCTCATTAAGTGCCAGCAACCGGCTAAAAAAAACAGGCTACTTTAAAAAATTTTGAGCCACCTACATTTCAGTTAAACTCATCAACAATAGATGGGTGTGGGGGATGGTGCCTGAAGGCTCGGTGGCTGGGGTGCCGCCCGCACGCGCAGGAGGTAACCATGACAACCCTGTGAGTGGCCACCACCAAAGGCACCGTCACACTGATAGGAATCAGTGGAAAGCGAGTAAATCACACTTACCTAAAGGGAGGGAAGGGCCGGGAGCGAAAAGCAAACGAGCACGTTTACAGAACAGCAACGTAAGCGGAATGCTTGACCTTCGCGGGAGAGCTGTAAATCTATAACGAGACTAGCAAAGAGCCGCGGGGCCACCCCGCGCCCATGGGAGAGACCGCTGGCCAGCATTGTCTCGAGTTTAACCTCGCCTAAATTACATTTAGCCCCATTGAAAAGGCTTAATATGTGGATTGTGTTTAACAAACCTGAATGAACAGTGAAAGTTGTAAAAAGCAATGTGAATATTAAATAAAAATGTAAACTTACTAAGTACACAAAAAACTAATGAACAGAAAGGTTTCAGTTGAGGATTTTTATGATTTTATTATTTACCAAAAATACATGAAATGGCAATTTTTTTTTGTTCTTAAACTTTCGAGTCTGATATAATATAGAATAACAGAGACCTGGTCTCTGTTATTCAATAGTCCGTCTGTTTTTCAGCATTTTACAAAATAAAATTTGGAAAAGTCAGTTTTGGACTTGGTCACCGACAGTAAGCGGGTTAATCCATTACTTACTTCGCTAGTCCTTTCCAAAGAACAATTCTTTCCACTTTAAATGGGTGTCCTGGTGAAAGTCTACAAGAAAAGAGCAAACAAAATTGAAAATACTCTCCCCACTTAACCCTATAGCTAGCTTTAACTCCCAAGAGTGCCAACTATCAAAATTCAAGAAAAATCCAAAATTTTATTTTGTAAAATATTGATAAACATCAAATGGTATCATGCAAAAGTACTGCAGAAGAGGTTTCATTGAAATGGTCACACCATTTCAATTTCATCCACAGACTCAAATGTTAGAACAAATGGTAATAATTCATGCAAAAGTACTGCTGAAGAGGTTTCATTTGAATGGTCACACCATAGGATTTCATCAACAGACTCAAAAGTTAGAACAAAAATTAATGGTACCATGCAAAAGTACTGCTGAAGAGGTTTCATTTGAATGGTCACACCATAGGATTTCATCAATAGACTCAAAAGTTAGAACAAATGGTACCATGCAAAAGTGCTGCTGAAGAGCTAGGTTTCATTTGAATGGTCACACCATAGGATTTCATCCACAGACTCAAACATTAAATTAAGTACACTACATGGACTCTGGGAGTGAAAGACTTAATAGCGGGTGACCACTTTAAACAGATCTGCTTAAAACAGGTTTGACTGTATTTATCAGCTACCTATTAACTTTAGTTTACCTGAAAACACCTGTTTTCAAATTAGATAGAAGTCTGCAAACAAAATAAAAACAAGTCAATTTTGTTAGTGGATTAATTGACGGCAAAAGTCTTGTGATATTTTTACAAGTCAATGATTCAATAATAAACTTTAGTATACAGCGGATCCTCCATAAAGGGGACATCCATCGTGACCAGAAGAGGCGTCCCGGCCATTACGGTGATTCCACTGTTTTGCATTGCGCATCACTTACTGCACATAATTTCTTGCATCATCAGCGCATGCATGAGCGCGCGCACATTTAGAACATAGACTGAGGTTTCTTTTGAGACGAAGATCGCTAAAAAGTAGGTGGCTGTTTTCTCGTAAACGAGCAGGGGCACCCCACCTTTTTTTTTGTCCTTTCTAATCAAGTTCCCAAAACCTTTGTATGAGAAAAGACTTATTATTATATTTCTATTGTTGAAAATCTAATAAATGAGAGAAATAAAGCTGAACTGCAGTTTCTCTGTTTTGCATTTCAGTAATCAGAAAACAGATTTTGTCTGATATTTACCTGGCGCTTAGACTTCTCTGTCTAAAACGAATGTAAAAAGTTTACCTATGTCCAACGCAGTGTATGCGATGTCTTCTTTAGCATGTTCTCATAAGTTTTTTAGTTTTTAAGAGTTTTCAAATAATAGCAATGCACTTCTATAACAATACTGCTAAAATGCTAAAATAGGGCATATTTGATGCCTGACAGCTCCTTAACCAACACGGGTACCCCCATTTTTTATTTTAATAATAAATATCTCATAGGCAAAGTTTGAACAAGAATCTATAATAATTTGTAAGTTCTATTTCAGTGGAATTACCTTAATTAATAGGTGTCGTTTTAATAGAGGTGATAATTACAAACTAAGATTACATGAGTGTTTTGCCAGCTGGGACCAGGAGAAGTGTCCCCTTAATAGAGATGTCCCTTTAACAGAGGTGATATAATCACTAGGAACATTATATGAGGGTTTTGCCAGCCACGACCAGGAGAAGATCCCTAATAGAGATGTCCTTTTAATAGATCGAGGTGATAATTACAAAGATTACATGCGTGCTTTGATGGCCGGGACCAGGAGATGTGTCTGCTTAATGGAGGTATCCCAACATAGAGGTACCACTGCATACATTGTTCCAATACATACATTGTTCTAGCATTTAAGACAAAGCACATCAATGTAAAGTCGCACCATGCTTACTCACTCACTCACTCAGCCGGCTGCAAGGCAGTCGGCCACGATCTTTTGCCAGAGGCACCGAGCTACAGGCAGCCAACTCAGCCAGAGCTTAACCCAAACCCCCTTAGCATGAAGCAAATGGGAGTAAATGAGGTTATTGGATGGGACACTAGTCCATCACAGGCTTACTGCCAACCAGCATTATGTAGTCGGTAATGTGTATAACTTTTGACCTTCAGATCTGAAGTGCAGCATGCTAGTCACTACATCCCTGCACCTCCACACAAAGCACTGATTCTATGGCTACTGTATATAAATTATGTTACTGTAGAGTTTTCAAAAGTAGCAGCCCGTTACTTTCGGAATTAGCAGGTCTGAGGGGCCGCAACTTTTAGGTAGCTGTTACTTTCAGTTAACTAAAAAATATGAAGTAAAAAATGATGGCAAACACAACTGCGGAATAAACATTTCATTTTAATTCTCTCTTTTTCATTGATTCTTTGGCATTTTTGTACAGCAAAACACTAAGCTATTCCATCTACATGGAGACATCACTGTGGTATTATTTATTGGACTGTTACATTCGGGGGCCATTACTTTCGGGTGTGCCTTTACTTTCAGGAATTACTAGAAAGATCCAAAAATTAACGTTACTATTGGGGACCGCTACTTTTGGAACTCTAAGGTATTTGCTAGGGGTGTAACGATACATCGAACTATCAAGTGTATCATGATAGTTGGTGCTGCAATAATGAGCTATTGATAGTTAAAACAAATATCTACAACAATTGTGAAAGTTTGGCCTATCGATAGTTTCAATAGTGTGCAAAAAACGAACGCATTTTGGTGGCATTATTAATACTTATTTTATCCTTGATTGAAAAATATAATGAATAAAATAAAATTGTCTGTTTGTGTCATACACTGCTATAAGGCGAGGACAACACAATCCATCAGCAACTCCATCAGACCATTTTCGTTTTTACATCATACAACACAAATTCCCAAGTGGGGGGGGGCTACTTAATGAGATCACATGGTGCACCAATCATGACAGACAAAAAAGTGAGGCTTCGTAAGCCTGGTTTTTACTTTTTTCCTGTCGCAATACTGATCCAACTATTGCTATAATTTGCAATACAAAACTATTGCAATACAATTACATTAGTAAAATTTTACTCAATAGTCACCCCTAGTATTTGAATAACATACTCATCAGTTGAAGATAATCCAGATAGATCTTCGTGGCTTATACTTCCTGAAGCCACATACCGAAATGAATACTCTGATTGCACCCGCTGTGCTACTTGTAATAACTTCTCTTTTTTGATTTCACGTTCATCCTGAATGGTATCTCCACCAAACTGAAATCAGGAACAGCTGTGTAAAGCCACACAATCAGCGAAACTTTATGCCAGAAATGCAACAAAAGTTAGGGGTCGCCAACGTCGTTTCAAAGATAGAGTCGAACCTCCGTAAACAACCACAAAACATCATGAGGGGGGACTCCCATATAAAAATGACGGGGTTGCTTGTCGTACCTTTTAGGGGTCAAAATGGGTCATAAAGAGAATATAAAGAGGCTTTGGTGCAAGAGACAAAAGTTTTGTTTGATTGGAATTGTACTGTAACACATAATTCAATTTGTGTTCTTTATAATCACCTTATCTTGCTCTCAAAACAGTATAATTACTATCACACCAAGATGGGGTTCAACAAATTTATTGACAAATGATGAACATGAAACAAATAACTAACCGAAGAGTGACCCCCTTCCCCTTAAAGTGCCTATCACCCTAAGAAAGTTATTTTCAGAATCAACTCTACGCTCATTGAATAGTTGAGTGGTAAAATATTTCTTGTTTTGAACGTCGTGTTAGTGAGTTATAGAGATTTGAATTTACAAAATGCTAATTAGATGACGTCAACCCGGGAATCATTTATTATACATTAACTACTTGTTTTCACCTCCAAGTAATATTTTTCATTAATCAATTGACTATCCACAGTTTATTTTTAGTATTTATCAAATTAATTATCTTCAAACTGTAAACTCCGCATTGTAAATTGGCGTAGAAATAATGGCAAATTCCCAGGTTGACGTCATCTAATTAGCATTTTGTAAATTCAAATCTCTATAACTCACAAACGCGACTCTTAAAACAAGAAATATTTTACCATTCAACTATTCAATGTACATAGAGTTGATTCTACACATAACTTTTTAGGGGTGATAGACTCTTTAAAGGGGCAGTATCACGAGGTTCCACGCGCGGCACTGTTCACTATTCTTGCACCGGAATTTTGGACATATCACTGTTAAAAGTGATTTTTTTCTTTCTTCCGACTATCAAAACGGATTTTTTGATTCAACAAATACCTCCACTTTTCGACGGCCTTTTTGAATTTGCGTAATCAAACTTGAAAATGTGGGCCGACGTTTTCAAGGGTTTTCCCTTTAAGGGTGGGAGGGTTGGGTGTCAAAGCCTAATGCTAGGTAACCTTCAAGAACATGTACTGATGACCTCACCAGATCTGAGTGGCCAATGACTGTGGTCCATTAATAACATGCATTAATTAACATAAATTAACACTACCCATTTATAGCTGTAAACTTAAGACTGCATGATACCCAGGTTCAATGAAATTGGAGGTTGTAAAGAGCTGTGTGGTAGCTGTAACCGGTATGGGTTTTCCATTGGAGCCATAAGTCATAGAATAAAAATACATTATTTGTGTCATAGCTGAGAGTGGGAACCCAGTGCGAATGATTGGGGACACCAAAATTAAATATTAGCCAGACCTGTTTTCTACTCACTATTGTCATGCACTCTATTGAACATGTAAGTTCTTATATGTTTTGTTTTCTTTGTTTTACGTCACACGCGAGTTGCTCAGGTTTTTGCATCGAGGAAAAGCTGGGTATACCCAGCAGAAAGTATTATAAACTCATTATAATTAAATCTGAGGGTCCAAGTAAAGCTATTAAAAACAAAAAAGTGAACTTACCAAAGGGTCGTGTACGAAAACTAAAGAATATAATACCCTGCATGGGCCAGGAGCGAGGGAATGGATTAGAAAAGCATAAACCATTTCACAGCAAGCCCCTTCCTTCAAAGACGAATATTCGGAGCTTTGTAGCCGCGTGATTAGGGAAGCACTAATGAGGACTGGTTCGAGTTGTCCACAGCTCGTCCCCAGTCACGGTCTCGAACACAGGCAGCCCAACCGTGGTGTATGAGCCACATCAAATTTCAGTTCGAAGCCGGTACACAGTAATGAAATATAGGTAATAGTACGATTTGTCACGGAAAAATTGAGAAGCGATAGAAAAATCGAAAATATTACCCCCACCATCCACTATAGTCCACTATAGTGGGCGAGTGACAAAAGTTTAAACCGGTCAGGACACATCAAGGGACAATAAAGTAAGAAGTCTTTGTGTAATATTTTCGATTTTTCTATCGCTTCTCAATTCCGTGACAAAACGTATTATTACCTATATTTCATTACTGTGTACCGGCTTCGAATCTGTAATTTGATGTGGCTCACACACCACGGCTGGGCTGCCTGTGCCTCAACGACAAAAATATATGGATCTGTATGGGAATTTATCGTGAGTTTGATAAAGTATCAAAATTACAAATAAACATCCAATGAAGTATTCATTCCACATTAAATGTCTGTTGTTTTTTGGCGGTTTTATGGCTTCTAAACGGCATTTTTTAGAAAATAGGAAACAACAAATCAAGCTGGACTAACTGTACAACTGGGATTATGTATCTTCTATCCAATTTTTCGTCAGCTCCAAGTAGTTTTTTTTTAGACCACCCTTCCATTTTTGAATGCGCTTATATTAAATCTTGCTTTAGCTCAATGAATCTGAATTTCATACCAGATGCTAGGCTTGGATGATAGTTTTGGACGATGCTCTTTTTATGCTAATCAACGTTTCCATAGAAACGGTAAACAAACATGGCGAAAAACAGTTTTTGAGTGAGCTTACATGAAGTGTAATCTCACTCTATGTCATGGGAAGTGTCCGTAAGTCCGTGGTAGTCCAATCTTCGGGTTTTCTTCGGTATCACGGCGCCTGGTCTCGAACAGATATTGTTTATTTCCGTACGAACGATGAGAGCACAAACACGCGAATATGAGCGAGGTTGAACACGAAGTGCTGCGAACTGATCCCGGATCATCCCGGATAACGAACGACGTATTTTCGATATCAAAAACACAGAACGTGGAAGCAACCACGTTTTTTCGCCGTTGGAGAAAGAGAGGTAAGAGACTCGAAATTTACGATGTTTTCGTGTTATATTGCACCAGTAATCAGGCACAGCATTCAAGCAATGTGTCTATTGTTTTCACGTAAAGAGTTTTTCAGATGTTTTGAAGGTGTAGACAAAATCTTCGCCAACAAAAGGTTCCCTAAATCACCGAGATGTAGTTTTAAAGACAGCTGTGATGGCCGCCAAGTGACTTGTGCAGTCCAGCATTGCGAATTGCTCCATGTACAACATCTGGCAATCCATAACCCTGTCTCAGGGTCATATAATTCCCTTCTGGGAACAAAATATTTCCTTCGGGAAACGATGAATTCTCTTCGGAGAACAAATAATGTCTTTAGAGACACAAATCTGGGTTAAGTGCAGTTACACTAAAACGTTGAAAAGTTGTTTGAAAACATTGATGTTACTAAGTTTAAAATGTAAGTTAACTATACTTGTTACAGCTACCTACATTCCAAAAAAAATTGAGAATAAATGTTAATGTTTTACTGTTATTGTTGGCAATTCTGATACTGTATGCAAACAGACATGCTATAAGCACCAACCAGGGCTCAATTTCATAAAACTTTTACAGCTGTAATTTACAAGTGTAGTTATTGTTTCAGACCTCTGAAACAATAGCTACAAGCGTAAAAGTTTTATTAAATTGATCTTTAAATTTATATATTTTGATTAAAAGATAACATTGCCTGCCTTGAGTAAAATGGTGTCAATCTTTACTGTCAGTATGGGGTTTGACCACTCCTTACATGTGAAACCCGACCACGTTTGTTTGTCAGACACTGTTTCAAATAAACACCTATTTCAAATAGGCACCCATCCTTGTGTAAATCCATGTGCGGTAGATCTAGAATTTTGTTCATGTTCACAGTTACAGTACTTCCTCTATTAAGTGGTCATTTCTCAAAAACCCAAAATATGTATTCACCAGTCCTTTACTGGAAATGGTTCTCAAGGTCCTGAGGGTTTCAGCTTAACAGAGGGACTGCTGTATATGATTTACATTTTTTTTCAGAAATTTGCTAATATGATAACTTTGATGATGACAATGATAACTCGGTCCTTGTAGTGACTTTACATAGCGTGACAAAAACGAAACCAAATTAACGAACGATCTTCCAGTCCAACAAAACAAAAAATCATCCTCGACAAACCAAGATACTTTTGCAATACAGAAGCTCTTGAGACGTTAAGTTGCAAGCCACAATGGTGCTTGGTAGACATGTGTTTTTATCACATCTCTTGGACTTGGAACACTTGCACCAGTTATACAGTCAATGAACCATTTTTTAAGTTGTGCTTCCATACCTGTGACAGTACCACATTATATCGTTAAATAGTTTTTATAAAAAATCAGAGGCAGACAGCCTATGGTGTATTTCTCATTTAGCTTAATATCTTTGACAGTAACATTTTCGACATCACAAATTCCGTCTCTAGATATTTCCGTGCAAATTTTCATCGTAAGCTCACTCATGTACGCATTGCGGACCTATTTTTCCTAAATATCTTTCGATTTTGGGGCTACCCGCAACAAGCGAATAAATGCGCTATAATCGATACGTTGCACACAAAATGCGAAAATTTCAACCAAATTAAACTGTTCGATTTTGAATAAATCGCTAAAACATTTTTTAGCACGTTTTTCATGTTTGAAATATAAGCGGTCAAAACATTCCATAGGTCTCACAAATTATCATTAAATTGCCACAGAAAGTTTCCCAAGACTTAAAATATTACTCCCTGCAAATAGCTCTAACTCCTCGACAATAAAGATATCGAGGTTTTCATTCAAATTCAGTTTTGCTCGACGTTCACTCTTTTACAAAGTAAAGTTTCAAGGGCTTTTGTATATAATTTAAAAACGAACAAATGAAAATGTTTGACACCTTCCCAGCATGTTTTTTAATAAATATATATATAGGTAATAATATTTTCAAGCTTCAGTCCAATTGATTCAGAGGAACATCCCGAAAAGAACCGTTGAAGTTCGAGTAAGAAAGTAGCGACCACGGTATGAAAATCCAGTACAACGAGCGTGACATTGCAGGTTTATTTCACACGCGCTCGGTGACAAATTCCTCTATGTACACTTGCATAGATTTGAATGTTTCCTTCCCATATTGTTATTTAATCGGGCCTAGTCGCACTACAGTCAAAAACAAAAATTAGCCTGTGCAAAATGACAAAAACAAAAACATCCACAAAAAGAGTGTCCCACTGGAGCGTTTTCTTTTTTTGTTTTCCTCGAGTTTTGCACGGGCTAATTTTTGTTCTTGACTGTAGTGCGTGCGACCAGGCCCTAATTTCACGAAAATGACTTGGTTTGACGTTATTTGACAGGGTGGTCCCAAGGGTGAAGGCAGGAGATACTGATGTAAACCACTGACTCACTAAAACTTTTTAATTATTTTTATTACTATTAAGTACACTTATCCTTCAGAATTTTAATGTTTCCGCCTCCTTACAGATTTGCGATGGAACAAATATGAAAGTAGCCATTTCACTACAACAGTATGGTTGGCTTGTAAGAGGAGTCTTTTGGAATTGAAATTGTACTCTGAATTTCATTTCTTCGCCTTGGCGGCCTTCTGGGCTGACTTGGTCGTTTTTCCACCAGTGCCTTCAGCCTTCTCCACTTTCTTGATAACTCCGACAGCCACCGTCTGCTTCATGTCACGCACAGCAAAGCGACCAAGAGGTGGATACTCGGAAAATGATTCCACACACATTGGCTTGCTGGGCACTAATTTGATAATGGCAGCATCCCCTGACTTAACCTTCTGTGGATTTTCCTCGATCACTTTGCCAGAGCGGCGATCTATCTTCTCCTTGAGCTCAGCAAATTTGCAAGCAATATGAGCAGTGTGGCAATCCAACACAGGAGCATATCCAGCATGAATTTCGCCTGGATGATTCAGAATAATTACCTACATAAAAAAAAAAGGTTAGTGGAGGTTCATGGACTTCTTACTACCAATCAGTGCCAATAACCTTAAACACAAAGTTCGGTATAAAAGGCTTAGCTCCTCCCCCATTTCACACCTTTTGGGTGTGAATTGCAAATTAAGACGTGGTTAACTTGCGCACCCTTTAAATATAATCTAATAAACCAAGATTTTACCTAAGCAAGAAAAGAAATAGAAGTTTAAAAAGACTTCTGACATAACTTTCATAAAGTTTTTCCTAATTGTGTTTGCAATGCTCTGTTATGACGCATATTGTTTGTCAGTCGTTAATGTTTCAGTGGTTGATTGACGACTGGAGGTGAGAATGGCCAGGCCAGGCTCCTTTGATACCAGAACTTCGTGTTTGAGCCTGGTTTTCATGTCTAGAAAATCCCAGACAATCAGGGATTTTGCCGTTTCCTGACCATCCCAGAGTTACATGATATGTTGGGAAAATCCCTGATCGCAGAAATCTGGGGCACATCAGGACAATAGAATTGCTCCTAATTTTCCCGACTTGTCTCAACCATCCCAGATGATGGGGGATGTCTATAATTTGATTAGAATTTCATGTTTTCATAAGTCAGCAAAATTTGGGAAGGTCAGGAAATTTCATAATTTCCGATCGTCTAAATTTCTTTCCAACAAATGAAAACTAGGCTTTTAAGATGTGACCATTTTAGACACCATAGCAATTAAACATTTAGCCCCAGCAAGCAGAGTCGCTAAATAGTTGACCATAGAAACAAAAACAAACCAAAACAATTGATTATAACCATAAACAAATCAGTATACTATCAAAAATATTCAAAAATCTAGCAGATCTGTATGGATAATTCACATTTGTTTCTCAGAAAACACCAACAAATCAAAACAGAGAAATAACAGGGTGAATGGGATAAATTTCTTGTCTTCAGCTAAGATGGACTGCTAATGAACTTATTTTACCAAATTGCTTTTATGAAAACACTTAACTAAAGAAAATGGTTTTCTATTACCCACTTCATATACTGCAAGGATGACCTGATTTTAAAGGACTGAACTAATTATAGTTTAAGGTTGCCAAACACAGTTTTGATACATGTAGGTTGTGAATATATGTCATGTTAGGGCATTATGTGAGAAGGTTGCAGCTTTGAAGCTAAAACTTGGCAAAAACAAAATATAGTGATGGAAGACTTTAACTGCTAAAATTTGCACTTTGGACTGTTTCCATGGCAACATGGATGATTAAAAAAACAACACATAAAATTGCACTTTTTTAAGGTTTATGGAAAATTCAGTCATTAGATTTTCTCATGAACTTGCACACAGCTTACAATAAATTCTTATTGTTTAAAATTGGCTCGTCCAAATTTAAAACGTTTTTAAATATTTAACATAGCTGCCCAGTCTATATTGATCGTGTCACAGAACTCCATTTGTTAGACTTCTGTTTTCAATTTCTCAATATTTAAAATGCGATAGAAATAAGAATTCTGACAAATTTCATGAAATTTTAATAAGTGGATTTTGAGAAATGGTCGTTTGCGTACACTGTTTACGCGCTATCACCTGAATTGTCACTGACCTCCTGCAAAACTGTGTTCGGCCACCTTAAAGCATATTAAGATTATGTCACAAAGACCCTAACTTACCTGAGCATCAAAGGATGTGGCTTGCTTGGGAGGATCATTCTTGCTGTCCCCAGCAACCATACCACGTTTAATTTCCTTTACCGAAACATTCTTTACATTGAAGCCAACATTGTCTCCAGGGAGAGCCTCTGATAACGCTTCATGGTGCATTTCAACTGATTTGACCTCCGTGGATATGCCAGCAGGACAGAAGGTGACAACAGTAGCTGGTTTGAGGACACCAGTTTCCACACGGCCCACAGGCACTGTTCCAATACCTGCAATGTGTTACACCAGAAAAACTTGAGTTACATGATACAAGACTGTTTTAACAACATTGTATCTGTAGTAATCAAACTCAAACCATTTCTCAGTTCCTTTATACAAGACCTGCTGTGCAACCTTTTATATTATCAAAGGCTCCTAGAATACAAAATACTCATGAATACAAAACACGCTTTGTAGTTGGTAGTTTCTGATCAGTGAACGCACAGGAGAGTTGGACTTTAGCTTTCACCTGCTCACCAATGCGAGCGTGAATCATTCTGGGAGAGTACAAATCATACAGCTTTAGCCTGGTTTGGCAAGTATGATTTTTACTTTTACTTGGGGCAGTGCATCATGCAAGTTGCTTGTCCAGCTGCTGAGTATTCTCAGAATTAAGTTGCCAACACTGGAGAGGAATTTTTAAAGAAGATAACAGTTATTACCCAGGGCTGTGCTCCAGCAGTACTTGGGTGACACAGCCGACTATCTTTTGCCTTTGTGTTACAAGAAAAACTGAGTTCTTGCACATAACTTAACTACTGGGCACCCTTTATTTTACAGTTGGGACTCCTTTGAGCTCCTCATGGTAGCTTTAGAGGACAGCCTTGATTACCTCCAATCTTGTAGACATCTTGTAACGGCAAACGCAGAGGTTTGTCAGTTGGCCTCTTTGGAGGAAGAATAGAGTCCAGGGCTTCGAACAGGGTTTTTCCACTTGCACTTCCTTCTTTTCGCTCAATTGAAAATCCCTTAAACCAGCCCATCTATAAATAGGGAAGGAATTAATATACAAATTAATATACAAAAGGAATTAATATACAAAGTTTTATAGGATTTGCACTATTATCCTTACTCTTTAACCCTTTCACTCCCAGATTTAATAAAGACATGTGGTGTAGTTGTAACTTGCATTTGTGGACAAAATTCCATTGAAACCTCTAGAGCAGTACTTTTGCATGATACCATTTTGTATTTTTCTTAAATTGCAATTTTTGGAAATCTTGGGAGTTGACGGGTTAAAGCTCAAATGTCAGTGTACCAATTCCTCTCACCAGTTCCTATATAATTTCTACATAAGGTATTAACTGGGAGAAGTTGTTTTGAAAAGCAGTTGACAGTTGATCTGACTGAAGCCCAGAGTTGATCACAATTTGTACAAGAAAATGAATACATGGCTGCCACGAGCCCTTGCAAATAAGAAAACAAGAATTTGCAATGATAGCTGTGATTTTTGTTTTTGTTAGTAAACAAATTTCAGTATAAACTTTTTCCACAAAATGAATCCTTTTAGTTTCAGCTTGAACTTTCGTTTTGTTGACTGATCTTGATCCAATCAGACAACCATAAAAATAGAACTACACAGTAATTTCATTACTAGTGAGCTACAGTATACCGCTTGCGTTCATTGCAGCAGCAACACGTGTGTAAAATGCATGTTAAGTCCTTGTAGTATGTGTATTTCAGATGCACTTTACAGGCACTTAAGTGCATGTAATAGATAAGCCCAATTACATGTTTATGCGTGTAATCCTTTTGTCTTTCAGATGTGCATATTTTGTTATTCAAAGTCATGAAGTTTATCAAACAAGAATTTGAGAAGCGACTACAATACACAACAAAGGGAAGCAAAATCACAACACTGCACAATTAGCAGACTTTCCAAGATTTTGTATTATGGACTTGAGTATCAAAGAACAATTGAATACTTCAGGAAATTGTTATAAACATCAAACCAAACGGTACCTTATCACTTGGCTCCAGCATGTTGTCGCCATGCCACCCAGAGATGGGAACAAAGGCAACAGCTTTGGGATTATATCCAACTTTCTTGACATATGTCGAAACCTCCTTGCTAATTTCAGTGAAGCGCTTCTCGCTGTATGGTGGATCAGTGCTGTCCATCTTGTTGACACCAACGATGAGCTGTTTAACTCCCAATGTGTAGGCTAACAATGCATGTTCACGAGTTTGCCCATTCTTCGAGATACCTGCTTCAAACTCTCCCACTCCAGCAGCAACAATCAAAACACCGCAGTCAGCCTGTATTGTTTGAAAAATAAATGTTACAGTAAGACAAAAGCAAACTCTGTCTTTGGCAGACATCCACCTTATGGAGTGTATGCAATTAAACACTAGAAATCTGTGAAGTCTGAAACATAACTAGCAGCAACAACCACTACAGTACAGTTGGCCTGGATTGTTCACACCCCTCCCCCTCCCACAGGTTCTGTTACAGCCATTACAAGTATGCTATCGGCCTTTATCACGCGGCGGCCATGTTGACTCCCTGGAGAATAAAATGCTTTGTTTTTGTCTACCTTATCTCAATTTTAACTTTTATACTGCGAGGCTTAGTGGCATAAATCTTGTTTTTATACAAAATAGCAGGGCATGATAAAGGCCTATTGGAGATCTATGTTTTTTTCATTTGCAAACTTATTTATATTGAAAATAAGCAGTGTCAGATGATGGGCAAGTGCAAATCATCGATCACTTGGCTATTTGGTGAGTATGATTTTTATCTCCGACTCAAGGTTATTATTTAAATTACACTGTTGTTACTTTCTATTTTACTTATTTTTTATCATCCATGATGTCCAACAAACTTGGCGCTGAAACACAACTTTGTGCTTCATAAATAGACAAATATGGGTTCCTTGTCCATAACATGTGCACTTGTACAAATACTACTGGTCACTTGTTGAGCCAGAAGTGATCAACATTCAAAAGCTGCGACTTCTTTTGAATCTATTTAATTTTGTTTAATTAAGCCCATCTCATTTCCAAAACTGGTTGAATTGGTTTAAAGAGGCTTACCTGTGATGTTCCAGTGATCATGTTCTTGATGAAGTCACGATGACCAGGCGCATCAATAACAGTAACGTAGTACTTAGTTGTTTCAAACTTCCAAAGGGCGATGTCAATAGTGATACCACGTTCACGCTCAGCTTTTAGCTTGTCCAAAACCCATGCATACTTGAAGGATCCCTTGCCCATCTACACAGCAAAAACAGATTGAAGTCAGGTAAAATTTAAACAGGTCATGTTATTTGTTTCGCATATTCAGATACAAATGACTATAAAGTGACTAAGTAGCTTGTACTCATGCGCACGAGATGCTAAGATACATTGATTGAAGCTACCAAGGCGACTTGCAAAGAAAAATTGTTTTGGTTCCTCGGTCTACCGTGCTGAGTAGTGTGAAAAGCCATCTAACAGCACCAGTCCAATGGAAAATTTTTATCCCAAACAAAATGTAAAAAGGATACAAAAACTAGTGAAATAGAAGCACCAATAATTTATAGAGGCTTTTGTGCCAGTTTCAGTTTCAGTTCACAACAATGCACTTGATTTAGTTTCTTTTTATGAAATGCCCGATTTTCGATGGCAGAAAAAATGGTGGATATCAGATGATGCGTGCAAGGAATTGTGGTTTTAAAGGTCAAGTGAACACTAAAAGGAAGATATCAAGCAAATTTTCACAGAAAGAATCAACCATAATCCGAGTTTTAGCAAGTTTACATAGTCATAAGGCAATAAACTTGAAAAAGGAAGTCTAAAAATGGTTCAACTTGGAATACTCTGCCACTTGAACTTACAGTAACAGTATATCCAATCAGGCTGGGTGTTCTGTGGTTATCCCCCCTTAACTTTATTAATGCACAGATTCAGTTATTTTGAAGAACAGATTTTTTGGGCAGTACGATCAAAATCTGGAAACCCAAAATTTGTTCCCTAAAGAAACTGGAATGTTGGAAAATTTACCTCTGGAAATTTGACCTTGCAAGAGATAACAGTAAATTTTAAAAAATGACTTTAAGTTTTCGATTTTGGTTAAGCAATAGTTTCCATTCGAAGACGAAAGTTACACAAACGTTCTGAAAATCAAGCGGACACAACCCATACCTCCGCAGCTTCCTTCTCAAACTTTTCGATGGTTCGTTTATCGATTCCACCACATTTGTAGATCAAGTGACCAGTCGTAGTAGACTTGCCAGAATCTACGTGGCCGATAACAACAATGTTGATATGAGTCTTTTCCTTTGGCATTTTGTGAGCTGTGAATAGTGTCTCGTGACGAGATGTTCCTAGATAAAAAGGAAAGGAGTTAGCTTTCATTCACAAAAGGAAATTCCATTATTATAAAACAGAATGCCGCTTTATAGATAAATCTATAGCGAAAGGTTATTTTTTCGTTCTTTCTCTCTCTCTCTCTCAGCAAAAAGGTGAAATTTTTTAAACTTTAAATTCATCACGTGTTGGCGAACACTCGCGTTGAAGCGACTTTCAAATAATTTTTCCAGTGCTAAATTAAGACGGTAAGAATTGCCGTGACTTTAAGGAGAAAAGCATATTTTTCCCACACAACAATTTGAGCGTTAAAGAGCGACAACAAAGCATAAACGCAAGAAAAAAAAAAGATGTCGGACATAGAAGAAATGGCCGCCATGATGCATTTAGAAAGGAACTTTCTGTGCTGAAACTCAAGCAAAGCCTTAAACTAAATGTCTCAGGAACACGTTACATGCATTAACAATGTGTCTGGCAAAAAACTAAGCCTCGATGGCGTAAATATGAGGAAGATTAAAGAAGATAAAACGAAATAAAAAGACGCCTCAAAACAAACCTTCGCCTCACAGAGAGTCCACGAATAAAAGAGGCCGGTTCTCATGCGTGGTTGGCATTTTATAAGAGTCTAGAGGGGGGTACTGCTATTGACGTCATTGCGCCACAACAAAGGGAGATTGTGCAATCTATTTCCTCAGTTCGTCGTCTCAGTGCACAAAAACATAAAACAATTTTCATAGAAGGAAAAAATAGTGAAGTTTTGATTTTATGTTTTAAAGTTCAGAAGAAAAAAAACACAGTGTCGTATAAAGAGCTGAGAAATTCGTGTAGGAGAATAACAACAACAGAACATGGCCCAAATTAGCGCTATTGTCTGATTTCGCGTGCTCCGGGCGTGCAAATCTCGGAAAAAATGTTCAGTAGAAAGTGTTCCGCTTGTAATCAAAATTTTAGAAACCCAACTGTACTGACATCTTCAGGGGACTTCTTCATTGTTGAAATGCTTACTTATTCCATGAAAACAGCGTTTTTAGTGAAGAAAATAAAAAGTCAGTAAATTCGACAACAACGTAGCCGCATTTGTTTGTTTGCGTGTTTTCTTTTTTGTTTGCGTGCTTTCTTTTTTATTTGCGTGCTTTCTTTTTTGTTTGCAGCGTGTCCCTTGTTGGCCACCGTACATTTGAGTAACGAAACCACAACTAACGAACGATAAGTAGACTCGAGAAACAGTCGGCGTATATAAAGTGGGTTTCAGTTTTGTAAAATATTGTAGTGCAAGTCGTCACCCCGCTTTCTCTCAGCTGCTTCGTTTATTGTTTATTATAACTCCATTGCATTGTTGTCATTGCATTATCTATCTATTGTCTTTACCCAAAGGTATTAGCTGAATTAAACACTTGACGGCACCATCGAATAGCCTAGAAAACAATCGGTTTAATGAGCGTTACAAAGGCTCTTGCGCTTGCTTTGCACGCCGCGCCCCGCCTACATTTTGGAGTCGATTTCTTTGCCGGCGAGCACGACAGCGAGAAAACAATGCCATGCTAACGTGCGTTTTTAGATGTTGGTACCCGATTTCTTTACCACTCCCTGCAAAACAACAAATTATAGGTTTTGTGGCCGAACGTGAACACACGACGGCTAACTTCCCAGTTTCTCTATTTGACTGAGTTAAAAGCCATCCGGCCTTGCGAATTCAGCTCCTGGACAATTTTAATCACGTTAGCCGACAAATTAAACAGATCGGAACTACTGCAAAACAGTTTAAATGAGCAGAAACTCTTTTTTTCAATGACGTTTTCCTTGTGTTGCCCGGTCGTGGTTGTTAAAGCTCCCTATTTTAGAGCCGAGAGTCAGTTTTACATGTTGGTACGTTTTTTTTACGGCACTCCCCGCAAAACCAAAACGTAAACGACTAATTCTCCGCGGCTTTCTCTATTTGAACCTGAAAGTTATGCCAACGAATTCAGCCCCTGGTCAATTCAGTCACGTTTAATAGACACTGGAATTAGGAATAATTATAAAGTAGCTTGAAGAGCGCGAATTTTTTTTTTCTTTTCAACTGTCACGTTTTCCTTGGCCCCCTTGCTGGTCGTGGCAGTCTGCAAAACAACACTCGAGCACGTGAAGTACCGTCAACATTAGAACCGGTTAATAATCAGCTCGATCCGCCTTTCTTCATTTTATAATCGTGAACGCCTTCCGCGCGCTGAGATGCTCGTATATCTTCAAGGGGTTAAAAATGTGGTTCTGGTAGCTTGTTGGGTATTTACTTCTTAAATGCCCTCACTACTGAGTTTAGGACGTTTTCACCTGACGCCACGCCGTTTCGAAACAAAAGATTTCTCGTTCAGCTTCTGTTTAATACTTATTCTTTTGTTCCGTACAGCAGCATGGCCGCCGGCCGCGCAGTTTTCATCCTCAGGCGGGAATGGGGGTTAAGCCAAGCGAGAATAATTTAAAGCCAATCACTTCATCCAGAGGCTCCCTGACTCTTTTTCCACGGATAAGACAGACTTCTATCGCCGATGGTGAAGATGCATGCTTGTTTTAATACTTTCGATACCAGCTTAAGGTGCCAGTTCGATCAAATTTTTGAATTTCGTTTTTGTGCATCTGTTAATCGGAAGGAAATAATGTATTTAACCAGCCCAAACCGTTTTTCAATCTGCTCACGGGAAAATTAAATGGTTTCAGTTTTCGGCCATTCTTTTTCTTTTCGCCATGATTTGTATGGCCGCCATTAAATTTGCATCGTTCCCGGAAGTTCCAAAAGATAGGCAGCGAAAGTGACGTCAACACATTGCTATTACGGAATTAAGATTTTGAGACAACTTTCCTTGCGAGTAACCAAAATATCGAGACCACCACCACGATTTGCTTTGTCTGATTCAGCGGTGTGAGGCCTATACATAAGATAACGTTTACTGACCTCGTTATCACTTCAGTTGTATCCAGTTGCGAAGCAAGGCTAAGGTTGTTGCTCTAGTTGTACTTTGAAGAACAGACCTATGTTATAAGGAACGTGGATGGGAATGGAAAAGGAATTTCTAAAAGTCGACCATAACTTCTGATAACTTCTAGGGACTTTCAGGTCGAATTAGCTATAACCCTGCAGCTTTAGCGCAAAAACCTCTTGCAGAGCTTGTAATCAGGTCAAGTGGTACAACGATCAATAAATGAGTGGCAATCCAGAGATTTTCGGTTTTCGCTTCATTACAACTGCAGCCGTTTATTTAAAACACACACACACAATGCGTACGTACTATATTAGCCTTTGGGAGAGGGGATGGGGGGGGGGGGGGGGGGAAGGTGGGTACTTTCCGCAATTTTTGGTGAGGGTGTGCCGCCCGGTTCTCTAAATCCTAACCTTATTCAGAATGAACATTTGGAAATATCTGCAAGGTCCAACGGACAAAACAAAGGCATCTAATCCCGGTGGATCGAGTCAGCAAATGTTATATAAATACGAATTAACTAATCATGAACAAGCAAGGCTGACTGTACAACTGGGATTATGTAAATTCTCTCCAATATTTCGTCATGCACGGCCTGACTGTTCAATTCAGGGAATAAAATGATTACAAGAAAAACGTTACAATTTGATCAAATAGCCAAAAAACAATATGCAATCGGTAAAACGTTGCATTTCAAAAATTTGAGATAATACGTTTCAATTAGTAGAGAGACAAAAGATATAGGATAACAAGATAAAATATCAAAGAAGATATGTAAAATATATAAATTCGAAGTTTACATTTCTTCACGGTTCAAGGGTTTAACCCCTTTCGATAAGATACGCTTCTCCAGCTTTGCGCCGGAATAGCGTCACGAGATGAATGCTAGCCTGCCTACTAGTGGCTAGTAACAGGTTTGAATTCACTAGCCAAAATAACTAACAACGAGAAGATAACACTAACAACTTACGAACGTACGAATGTAAGAAACAACATTGAGAAGATAAGGCTAACAACTTACGGACGTGCGAATGTGCACGGAAAACAGCGAGAAGATACTGACTAACAACTTACGAACGTACGAATGTAAGAAATGAACATTGAGAAGAAAAGGCTAATAGAGCAGTTTTCAATTGAGTGTCGTAAAACCAAAACCAAAGTAATTTCTCTGACCAATCACAGCAGTCGTAAACAATCCAATGAACCAATCAGATCTCGAAGCAATTACATGTCGGCGGCGCCAAGCACGGGAAAACGCGTGCGAGCAAGTCACGATTGGTTTTGGTTTTACTTCCGATTGGTCGAGAAAGTGGCGTGAGATTTTTTAGCCAATCACAAAGCGTAGCAATGCAAAACCAAAGCAATTGAGGAATTACTTTCGACACTCAATTGAAAACTGCTCTAACTTACGAAACTTAATTACGGAAAAACATTGTGAAGGGAAGGTTTACACCTTACGAACCTACGAATGTACGAACATACGTATACGAACGTACGGGAAAACATTGAGAAGGGAAGGTTTACACCTTACGAACCTACGAATGTACGAACATACGTATACGAACGTACGGGAAAACATTGTGAAGGGAAGGTTTACACCTTACGAACCTACGAATGTACGAACATACGTATACGAACGTACGGGAAAACATCGAGAAGATAAGACTAACTAACACCTTAGAAATGATACGAATGTACAGGAAAACATTGAAAATGTAAGACTAATGCCTTAACGCCTTAACGAAAGTACAGAGAAAAATAATTTTCAGTTTGGTTTCGTTACGTCTGGTGCTTCACGATTTTTACTAGCCCAGATGGCAAAATCCCACTAGCCAAAACTGAATTTTTACTAGACTTTGGCTAGTTGGCTACCGTTACTGAGTCTCGAGCCCTGGACCCTGTTGTTGTAAAGGTGGATAGCGCTATCCACCGGATAAATCACTATCCAGTGGATAACACAAAGGATTTTGTTAATACTTATCCACTGGACAGTGATTTATCCGGTTTACAGCGCTATCCACCTTTTCAACAACCGGGGCCCGATGTTTAGTCGACATATTTAGATCTGTCATGGAAAAACCCGCATGAAGTTTTATGCAGCAGAAATTATTTTGGCCTATCGTGGTAATAGCCAATCAGAGCTCTTTCTAACAATGCCTAGTGCTACTGTCAAGCGTCCATTCAATCAGAGCGCAGTCCATGGATCCTTGAGAAACAGCAGGATACGTGAACACGATTCGAAACAGCGTTTCGCAGACGTCCGTTTTCCGCGGGGAGCAAGGTCGAGCAAGGAAATCGGATACGTCTGCGCACAGGCTAGATGAATGTATGAGTTCTAATGGAATAACGTAGCTCCGTGTCGGCGGTAAATGATCGTCGGAAATGAAATGGTCTGAAACTGCAGTAGGTCTAGAGGAAGCGGTGGGTCTGTCAATCGATCGTCGGTGTTCGTTAAAGCCGTCTTTAAGTCGTCGTTTTGTCTCGCCTATACACTGTTTGTTACGGGGGGTGACAACTCTAAGAAGGCCTGTTTCGGGAGAAAAACAAAATTCTTCCGGGAATCTGAAGATTTTGCCGCGAATCGGGAGACTCGAAAAATTTTCGGGGAAACATGAGATAATGTTGTTAAAATTTCGGGAAGTTTGAAATTTTTGCGAGAATGTCTCCGAAAAAATCGGGAAGATATTCCAAATTTTCGGGACAACTTTCAGTTCCATGCATCACAGTATTGCTCAAACAGCGTTTGTTAGAGTTGTTACTCCCCGTGTTTGTTACAACGTCGCAAGGACGTAGCAAGGGGAGGGGCCGGGGGGGGGGGGGGAGGGGCGTGACCTCCAGTTTTTTTTTCCAAAAAGAAAAAAATAACCGGCACAAATATAAAATGTTGAAAATAAAACTGATTTCAGTCATTTGGAAATGATCGCAAACTCCTACTGAGTGAGATTAGCACCCTCGGTAAGCTTGTGCTTGTCACGGTCATGCCAGCTACCAAAGTAATGCCATTAGCGAGCGCTCCTTCTCCACCTTGTCAAGACCTACTCCTGTCTTCAACCACGGGAGAGGCCAGGCTCAATCACCTCATGCTTCTGCATGTCCACGAGAAATTGGCAGATGGTTTGGATGGTGGAGCTTGCCAATTTGTTTGTGGGGGACAACCTGTACTGTGTGGCGCAAACAATTGCTTGGAAAGTTTCCAACCGGAACGACTTTCTGATGACGTCTGTGTTTGCCTCTGAGGCAACTCAGACACAGTCCAACGCAACCTCGTACCCAGGGTCTCTCTTCTTCCCACCCCCTGGGAAGAAAAGAGACCCTGGGTACGAGGTTGAGTCCAACTTTCTTTGATGACAGTTGTCGCTTCAAGATGCAGAGACAGTCGGTCTTTTGTTTCGTAATTGACATTCCGAAGTGTTTTCCTTTTTTCAATATTCATTAGTTTGCTGAGACAATGTAGAAAGTATTAATGAATTGACGCTGTTCAACTGTTGTGCTTCCCTTGACCAAGACACGGTCATTCTGTCGTCAATGATTTTTTTTTTGCAACTATCATTAGAATTTTATTGGGAATATAAGAAAAATCTATGGAAATAGATATTGATGTTTGTGATCATGTGTAATTACTTCACTAAGCCTTTTGGATCATGGAAATGTGCTGTGCTTTATATAAATAGGTGTCACTCAGAAAGAACACTTAGGAAATATCTGCAAGGAAGGACCAGTTTCGCGCGGCCATTATCCGTTCGTTTATGTTTTTTTCGTTTCTCGCTCGACGGAATAACCTGGAGCTGGGAAAGAGAGACTGCTCCTAGTCTAACGGACAATGCAATTGACGCTGGTGGATCGTAGTCAGCAAATACGAAGATACTAATAAGCAAGGCTAACTGTAACTGGGATTATAAATATATTCTTTCCAATATTTCGTCAGGCACGGCCTGACTTCTTCATGGAATAAAATGACTGCAAGAAAAACGTTACAATATAAATTGCCAAGAAACAAAAGGACATAAAATAACAATGGATAGACGTTTGTGACATTTCAAAAATATAAGAGGCGTTATGTACAGCCCCCGAAATGATCCCGACCCCGAAATGATCCCCGACCCCAAAATGATCCCCAAAACGACCCCGAAATGATCCCGACCCCGAAATGATCCCCATTTTTTTTCATACTGACCCCGAAATGATCCCCAAGTAATTTTTGGAATGGAATGGCCTTCCATCCAGAGAAAGCTGGAATGAATAAAATAAAGTCAGTTGAGGAAACTTCAATGTCTCGTCCCAGTCTTCTGTTTCATCCACGACTTCTGACCAGAAGATCAGTGAGATGTCGCGAACAGCGACAAACACGCATTCAGTATTAAAGTTAATAACGATTCTTTCGTATTGTTTCAGACTAGCTGTATTGTTACCATTTAAGTTTTTGATCGTATAATTGTGTTGTATTTCTCGTTACTGAAATAATATGGTTGTTGATGTTCACGTTCGATCATGTTTGTTTCCTCTTTTAAATCATGCCGGTCTGCTATAAGAAGCGGATAAGTTTGTATTTGTTATTAGTTACAGTTGAAAACGCTACACTCGCAAAAATAAGAAATGATATAGTTTCTTGAAAAATCGTTAAAACATGCGTTATAATTATTTATTTTAAGAATTGTCCAAAATAAATAAATAAGTGAATACTGCATATAATGAGAATCAAAATTTCCTTAACTGCCTTTATTTTATTCATTCCAGCTTTCTCTAGATGGAAGGCCATTCCATTCCAAAAATTACTTGGGGATCATTTCGGGGTCAGTATGAAAAAAAATGGGGATCATTTCGGGGTCGGGATCATTTCGGGGTCGTTTTGGGGATCATTTTGGGGTCGGGGATCATTTCGGGGTCGGGATCATTTCGGGGGCTGTACAGTTGTTACAATATATAGTCAACTCTCTCGTAAGCGGACACCCTCGGGAATTGAAAAAAGTGTCCGTTAGTAGAGCTGTCCGCTTACGAGAATTATTCCCATAAGCGGACACTAAAGAAAAATAGGGCGGATGTCCGCTTACGGGAGAGTTATGCGGAGTTATGCCTAATTTAGAAGATTGTAGTTTTGAAACCACAGCCAAGGAACACGTTAACACAGTTACTGGATTAGATGAGATACTTAGCTTGGTCACATTCCTTTGAGGATGGCTGTATTTGTCACCAAGTTTTAAAGCGCGGAACAAACAAAGGGAAAGCCATCATAATGGGTAAACATCCCGGGTAAACGGGTCAACGGAGGAGCTGGGTACGGTCTGGAAATTCCTTGTAAATACTTTTTTTGGTGATGTTAAAACATCTTTCGTGACCGTGGCTCAAGTCCAAGAGTGACTACTGGGGTACAGTGTTCGGTACAGTCAGTGATTGAAAACAGAAACAAGAAGGAAATTAGACCATGACAAACGTGGCCATAACCTGACACTACAAATGTTACGTCGGAGTCTTGTTGATGTCAAACGAACGGACAGCTTGTTTTCCCGCGGACAAATGGAGATTTGACAAAAACGATCCCCATTGTTCTGTTGCTTTGTCAAAGGTCATATTTTTGCTGATTTATTGCAAATTAAAGACAAATTTCATTGCCAAGAGTCCGGCCATTATTATGCATGAGCTGTCCGCTTACGAGAGAGCGTAAACAAAAGAAAAATCCAACTTTCAGTTTCAAAAGTGTCCGCGTCCGCTTACGAGAGAGTGTCCGCTTACGGGAATGCGTAAATACAGAGTTTGACTAGGAGGTAAAAGGCGTCCGTAAGTAGAGCTTCATGTCCGCTTACGAGAGGTGTCCGTTAGCGGAGAGTTGACTGTATGTACGTATTTTTGAAATGTAACATCCCGGGGTAACATCTTTCCTTTGTTATCTTATATCCTTTTGGTTTCTTGGCGATATCATGTGTAACGTTTTGTACACAGGGGCGTAGCCAGGACTTTTTCAGAGGTACGCACTGTTTTCAAACACTCCCCCTACCTCCTCACCCACCTCAAGTCCCAAATCTTCCTTTTTTTTTTTTTACTTTTTCGGGTACACACATGCGTACGTGCGTACAGGTAGCTACGCCCCTGGTACATGTAGTCATTTTATTCCCTGAAGAAGTCAGGCCGTGCCTGACGTACTATTGGAAAGAATCTGATACTTATAAAATCGGCAGCCCCAGTCAGCCTTGCTTTATTAGTTCCTTCGTAGTTTAGAAAGCGTTTTCATCTATCAAAAACTTGGAATTCAAAAGCCCAAAATGCTGGAAAATGCAGTTTCCGGTATTTCATTTTCAAAAATTTTCGAGGGGTGCATGCCTAGGACCCCCCTAGAAAGGTCCATGCGATCCTAAATACTTGTTTCCCCTTCCCCTTCCCCCCTCCCCTCCAATTTTTCAAGGTTTGCTACGGACCCTGCGTCGGTAGTATACCATGTAAATGAAAATTGCAGTCGATGTAGTTACTACAGTAGAGATTGGTCTGGTTATTTTCGGTCATTTTCCTGCCTCGGAGAACGACGAGCCGCGACGAAGGCTTGACAGAGAGGAGGCAAAGGATCAATCAAGGGAAGTCTTATTTAAAGCTGCCCAGCGTGACGTCTTTCGTCGGAAAAAGCGGCGTCTGCAGATCAGCGGCTCGCTGTTTGTTATCGCATAGCAACAAATACGTCACATGACTTTTAACTTTCTCGAGATCACAGTGTTCTAGAACAAAAACATTTGGCTTCTGTGGTTGTTTTCGTGGTTGGGGGTGAATTATCTCTGGAAACTAAAAAAGAGCAACTGCTAAATACCTACTCGGTAACTTGGCGCTGGGAAACCGTATAAGGCATGACAGAAAGGGAAGCTAGAGGAATACGAGCGAAATCTGCGGGAAGATTTCCCGACTCGACATGGCGGGCAGGAACTCCAAGCCTTTATCATGATAAATGTGCGCCTCAGAGTGAAAGAGTGAAGTCTGCTCCGCCGCAAACTTACGCACAGAGAGAGTATGCCAAGTGTGATGTTGTCCGAAATGACGAGATCTGGAAAAATCGTTGCCGAAACGAAGGCAAAATGACAAGAAAATGGTATGTAAGCTTATAGTGCTTCTCTGTATAAGCTTAATTAAAAAGCTTCCATTTTTATATTGACATGATATGTTGAAATTTGTTGTGGAGTAGAGCAGGCCAAAGGCAAAAACCCGAGCTTATTAAAGAATAAGAAAAGATTTACTGTCTTTCCTTCGCTTCACATACAATGTGAATGCCTGAAACAAACCACTTCACTGTAAAGTTCCGGATTGACAATACAATATTTGAATAATGCATGTGTTTTGCAGTAAGTTATATTTAGTCTTGAACTATAAACTGATCAATTTTGGTAATTCTGATCTGAGATTGCACCATTGTATTTAACGTCTTCACGTTTCTTGTGCTTTGAATTAGTTTCAAAATGTTGCTTGCTATAAATTGCCACCTTGTGAGTGTGACAGTTAATATTGGTTCACTAGTACAGAAGCCATTACATCAGCGATATTTGTTCAACAGCAAAATATTATTCCACTGTGTGTCGAGGGTCTCCTATACCCCATTGCAATAATTACAAAAAAGCAAAAATTGAGTAAATCTGATTCTCTTTTAGAAAAAAAATAGTGATGTAATGTGAAAAAAAAATAGATCACATTCATCAAAACACTAAAACACACATGACATGATTCACTCTGGTTCACGGGTCATGTTAAAGTGAAAAGTTGTATCCACAATCACGTTAAAAGATCTTGAGACTAAAACTCATGAATTACGAATATATAAAAGTCTTACCACATTTTATGGGAAAAGAAATGGCCATATTCACACTTCACAAAAAAGTATAGGGGACCCTCTGTGTCATGTCCCCATCAACAGCTATGAGCAAAGCATGTTTAATATTTTTTGTAGCAATAGTTTGAAATTATTATGTTGTTGGTGACAGAGATACAGTCAGGCAATATTTTCATGGATGCAGTGCAGTTGCCTTCAGTTTACATGGCACTGCTCAAGAAGAATACTAAAATCTGATTGGTTTGAAAATGCTGTCAAAAGCAGAATGACTTGCGAAAAAACATGGTTTTCATCCCTTGTAAAAACCACAAAACAACATTGCTTTGAAAATGATTGTTTAATTTGATCAACAACAGTTAGTGACATCTTTCCTTCAACCAGCGTACAAAGCAGTACCTTTGTACCCCCCCCCCCCCCCCCCCCCCCCCCCGGGGTGGGTACTCGGATATGTTTTGGGTGGGTATGTGCTACCCGGGTCCCAAATCTAGCCCCCATTTTAGAAAGAATTTGCTCTTAACATGATAACCAGTTCTAGAAATAGGTCAACTTTTAATATCCCGTTCAAATTTGAAATGAATGCTGATAATTTGAAGCTTTCGTGCATTCTAAAAATTACACCTCGTTCTAGGAAACGTCTCTAAAACGGATACCTTGTTCCAGATCAGGAGTCCCAAAATCACAGCCCCTTTTGGCGGCACATACCTGTGAAGGTATTTTGGGGGAGTACCCCCCCCCCCCCCCCCCCCCCTTCGCTCAACACAATGAAGTCTAAAGCCTAAAGCAAATGATATATGGTTGAACATCCCAACTAGAGTCGCCTTACACATGTAAGTGGCAAAGGTGACTATAGTCCCCATATGCTATTTGGGAAATAAAATATTTGGCCACGGACAGAATGAGGTTTGAGGAAATTTTGCCACAAAAGGGTTAATGAGCAGAGCATAGAAAACACATTCAATATTATTTTGCTATCGATGTTTAAATTAACAAGTTGTAACTTGTGAAATGAAATGGAACGGGCCTCTATTTTCGTCTAGCACTTTTCAATTTTATTGAGTAGCAGTCGCAACATATGTTGCATAAAGAAAAGGTTGAACTATTTTTCATGTATTGTTTGAGCTCCAAGCAAAAAGAAAGTCTTATGGCTTCATGGCAAACATATCAGGGCTTTAGCCAGGGTTCGAAAAAAGTACTGTACGGTTGTCCAGGATGAGTAGATTTTTGTGTCAGGCAAGGACGTTTCCCCACTCACTTGCCTAGACTGCGAGCTGTCGCTCTTTTGTCCTCAGTGCCACGCGCTAGAGCGTACATTTGTAATTATGCAAATTGCTGTAAAAACGAGAAGAGATTGGGGCGAGGGAGGGAAAAGGGCTAGCGCCCTGGTTCCTCGCGTATGTCACGCCATAATCGGATCTATCGGGCTCGACTGATTTAAAGAAAGATAAGAGACTGCTTGCAGTCTATCACTTGCCTGAACTTAATTAACAATTGATAAAAAAACTTGTCTGAGCAAGGAAGACTCAAGACTTGCTTGCCCAAAATTTTAGATTTTTTCATGCCCTGATTTAGGGGTCTTAAAATAGAAGCCTCTTGCCCCCCCCTTTCCCCTTCTATCTTTAAAGTAGTAAATTTATGTAATATTTAATGTTTCCAGGGAAGAAAACTGGGGATTTCTTCAAGATTATGACCAAAAGGTAAGGAAATCTTTCCTACAGTGAGCGTGTAAGACTTTGTAAAATTGTAAATGTTAACAGAATTTCTAAAATTTCCACTTGGAAATGTTACAAAATAAAATCAAAATTAATAGTCACTTAGCTATGGAAGCAACACATTAATTTTATTAAATTTACATTTGTGGGTTTTAAATTTGATTTCGCTGTTTATATCAATTTTTAGGGACGACTCAAGCCAAAGAAAGAACTGCCAGAGAAAGCCAGCGTCTATTCAGAAAAGGTTCCCAACACTACAAGTCGACAGTTTGGTCACAGAGTAAAGAGTGCTCCAGCAAGAACTATGCAAAAATTTGAAAGGCTTACAAACTATAGAGTGAAGACGAACAAGGAATTACTTTGTTATGACTGAAATCGCTCCATTGTGAAGTTTGCTCAAAAATGGATAAAAAACAGTATACTCATCAACAAGACAGTACATGACCATGTCATATATTTAATATTATATTACAAGCAACAGTGCTTGATAGACAATTGGTTTTAAAACTTTTAAAGTAGTTTTATTAATTAAACAATGTTTTGCTACTCAACAAAGTTTTGTACAGGGATGCTCTGCCCGAGGTCCAAACCCTTGCCCTTTTATATGCCGTTTTTGACAGAAAAGGAAACCCTTTCATAAACATGTACGTTCCCTAGAAAATGGCACCCCTTTCGTATACATACGGAAGAAACACTGCATCTCATTACCATATGTTTTTGGCTCACTTCTTACTTCAGAATCTGAAACATTAAAATACTTTACAGTGCTCGACCTTAACGTTTTGGCTAGTGGGGTCTGAAATTCACTAGCCAACAGGCATCATCTGGTAGCCAAACGAGTAGCCCATTGACTAGTGGTTTTCAAATTTTACTAGCCCAAACCCATTTTTTACTAGTCCTGGACTAGTGGACTACCGCTAAGGTCGAACACTGCTTTAATAGGTGAATTAGTCGTGTGTCTGTTTAAGATATATATTTTTGAAAGGCCCCCTGTTTTCCCTACCCTTTTCTATACTTCAGCTCATGAAATCCCTACCCTTTTATATACCTCCAGCCTTAGAAGGTACCCCTTTTGGGCAGAGCATCCCCGTATAGCCCATTAGTGGGTTGACCCCCCCCCCCCCCCTTTTGGGGAGGAAACGCATTTTAAACGTGCCACAAAGTGTTTTTCACCAGGTTAGCCGACACAAAGAAGAGAGTTTGAAAAATGGTGCATAGCAAAGTTATTTTTAACTACAGTGGAATCCCGATATTTCGAACCCTCGATTTTTTCAAACCTCCCAATAATAATAGAACAAAAACTAGTTTCCCTTGGTTTTGATTTCAGTGGCTTCCACCTTCAATGTTTCGAACTCCTGATTTTTCAAACCAATTTTCATTTCCCCAGCTGGGAGGTTCGAAAAATCAGGATTCCACTGTGCTTTGAAAGGTTGTAAATCATGTTGAATACTCTGGTGTTTGATATATCTTCCTAAACAAACCAAGAAAAGATGAATTCCAAAGTTTAAATAGGCCAATTAACAAAAGGAGACATCCACGCACAGGCTAGTGACAATGCTTGTGTTTATTAACCCTTTAAGTCTGGGTATTTTTGGTTTTCTAACCCTAACCTAAATCCTTCGGGTCAAAGGTTTTATTCAGTGTTGACTTTGTCGGTGTAATCCGTTGAAATTTTCTGTGAATTTTGGTCATCCTTCGCTTTGTTTGGACTTTTTATAGTATGTGATTATTGAAGTAAATGTGAGTGGTTTTTTAACCGATAAAATTCATTGGCAAGTAAGCGAGTAAAGCATTTTAATCTGTGCACATGCACCGAACCGTGAAACCCTCCCTTTAAATGTAGGGATAATATTTAATAATATACATTTAAACTGTTCACCAAGTGGAGATTTTCACATTGAAACTTCTGAAATCAATTAACCATATTCAGACAGGGGGTGGGGTTAGGGTTTATTCTACGCTCTGGTGGCTTTCATGGCGCACATTGGTATATATAATCATCCATTCAATCAGCGACATTTTCACGGGCAAATTTCCCGCCAGAGTTATCTACTCGCTTCCGATTGGTCTAAACAATGAATTTAAATGGCTTACGGCGTAGCTTGCACATGCGCCGAACCGTGAAACCCTCCCTTTAATACACTATATTGTTGACAAAGTTCTCTCAAATCTCCTGAACGTGTCAAAGTAAGCTTTAAAAATCCTTCATTCTAGTGATATTTTAGCACGAATTTTTTTTACTGTCTTTTTATTCTACGCACAACAAAAGAAAAATATCTTTGTTTCCTTGGATTTACCCATCTTCTTGTTTGTCAACGAATAAACCCTTGTCTTCCGTGTTTAGAGTTTTCAAAATGAAAGATGTATTAAAAGGGTTTTGTTTTATATATACGGAGATCAATTATTGCATTACATATATTGCAGTTCTTCTCCTTGAGAATCTGCAAACCATGCAAAATAAACTCATTTATTATTATCAATTAATACCCCATTCATACCAACGGTTAAACATGTTTAAATGTTGTTTAGTTTAACTACGTTTTTAGCCTGTATCTTGAACGTTTTTAAATGTGTATGACTCATACTACCTGGAATGGTAATAAAAGTCAATAAAGTTGCTTTTAGTAAAGATTTCACTCCAAACATTACGGCACGTTTGGGGGTATTTTTCTAAACCTGTTTTAAACTAAACAACATTTAAACATGTTTAAGCGTTGGTGTGAACGGGGTATAAGTTATAGAAATATGTTAGCAGCACAAACTATAAATTTATTGCCAACTGTATGTTAGTGGTTTTTAACGTGTGCACAAAGTTTTTCTTTAACAAAAGAAAACAATCAAAAATCCTTTCACTGCTGCATGACCATGCACACTGCAGTTTGCAGTTTATTTGACTGAGAATATTCTAGAGGTTCCTTCGAGTTTTATAGCTGCACGCGCGCGCTGATGACGCGGGCTTAATTAGTAATTTTGCACGTGCTCACACTTTCCCGATTTTTATAGCCTGTCTGAACAGGCTTTTTTGGGGGTAGTGGGTTAGGTTATATTCGGCGAGCGGAGCAAGCCGTGCGTAAAAATCAGGCGGCCCTCCCTCCTCCCCAGTCTCCGAGCGCGGACTGGGGAGGAGGGAGTGGCGTCGAAACAGAGGAAAGCTGAATAGGCCATTTCCGAGTTGCCTTTGGCCTCTCTATCAAAGCGAGGCTAGGTGCGAAACCTTTCATATGAAAATGAGTTTTCATTCACATGCAAAGAAGTTTTATTTGCATGTGAATGAAAACTCATTTTCATATGAAAGGTTTCGCACCTAGCCTCGCTTTGATGGAGAGGCTAAAGGCAACTCGGAAATGGCCTATTCCATCCGGCTACTACACAGGACACCCAACACAAGATTAGGATTGGGCGAACGCAAATCTTTTGGTATCCTGTCGAATCCTAGCCAGTGAACAGTCTCCTTCTGGGGGAAATCGGCAAGCGGAGCTTACTAGTAAATCTCGTGAACCAAAATTGCAAGACAAGAACTGAAGTTAGGCTCTATTTTGTGAAAAAAAAACTATAATGAGGAAAAACAGCTAAGAAAAAATATACAACGAGAGAATGAGGTTTCCCGATATTTCGGACAGTCAAGCTGTCCTTCTTCAGGGGATTTAACGGAGATGCGGAAAGTCGTTACAATATTTTATATAGTAAACAAATTGTGAAACGGTTATAATTTGATGATATATGATACAGGCTGGGAATTTAAAATTTAAAACAGCGAATGGGGATAAAGCTAAACTAAGTCAATAAACGGTTAATATGATGGTATAATATGAAAACAGAATAGGATAAACGGTCCACTCTAGGAGCTAAAAAATACGAACAAGATTTCAATAAAAATTGCCTACCTTACTTCGCTTGTGTGTTTCCTTGTCTCCTGTGTAGTTTTTGAGGCGATTTAGAGCGTTTCCAGATAGTTTTTATAGTTCTATTGCTTTCTCTCTATACTAAAACTCACTGGAAACGCTCTAAATCGCCCCCCAAAAAACACACAGGAGACAAGGAAACACACAAGCGAAGTAAGGTAGGCAATTTTTATTGAAATCTTGTTTCGTATTTTTTAGCTCCTAGAATGGACCCTTTTTTGTCATACAAATCCTTATAATTTCGCTCGTAACCGTTACTGTGACACATATAGCTTGGGCTACAATCTGAAACCCTAGCCGGTTTCAAACGGATCAGTCATTTCGTCATGCATGTTTCACGCAACAAAGTACCCATGATTCTTGGAGTATTTTGACAGCCTTGCGCAGAGGTTACTCCCCAGTCTCCACGCACTGACATTTTGAAACTGAGCAGAGAAGGTCCTGGGACGAGGTTGTTGTGTTTGTTCAAGCGAGATGCGCATGAGTTGTGGGACTGCTGCAACGTGTTACTAACAAATTCCCTTTCTCTCCTTATTTCGTAAAACTATTAAGAACTCAATGATCAATAATTACGATGACTATATTGATACATTAAATACTTAAATTAATATTATTAGCTCATGAAGAAATACTTTTTATCTTAATTTATGCAATTTAAATCTTATTTTTTTATGTACTCAGTTTTTCTTTTGGGTCATCCACTCGATTAGCTCTAGCTATTTGGATGCTCCAAACTCACAAATTCTACCTGTTAACTTTTTTCTTTGGGTTTTCTTTTCTATATCTATAATCTAGTTTTATTTTAAAATTATTTTCTTTTCCCTTTTTTGTAAAGATCTTGTGTGAGTTGAAATAAAAATATTGTTGTTATTGTTGTTGTTACTTCTTCTTCTTGAGTTATATAAGCACGCGAGAATTTTTAAGAACACGAGAGAAGTACAGAGAAGCACGAGCCAAAAGCGAGTGCTTCTCGCACTTCTCGAGTTCTTTATATATAACTCAGCAATGCACGAGGAACAGGTTTTTTTATTTCTTTTATAAAATAAAAACAGTTATAATGAACCTTACGTCATGTGAGCTTATGCCTGCTTCATAAAACAGCATAAATTATGGAACCAGGCGTGAAACGTGTTTCGAAATTAATAGTATAGAAGCAAAGACCAATACAACGTAGATACAAATTTAAAAGGTGTACTATATTTCGGCTGGCCAAACCAGCCTTCTTCAGGTACAATGAAGTAAAATTTACATTGGTTTGTTTTATAAGTAGCTATAAGTGACATGAGGTTTACGTTACAACGGAAATGCGTAGGGCTCCACCTAGAAAATAACAATGATGATAGACGGAAATAAAACATAAGCTGATAACGAAAAATATATAGAAAACAATGAAAGGAAATTAAATAATACGAAAATAAATAATTAATATGTTTCTTCGCGAATGTTGAGGCCATGAGGTACAAGTGTTCTGCCTTTTGAGATTAAAAAGGCTTTTTTGGCCTTACGTATTGAGTCTCGGTTAGAGATAATTTTTTCAATGGGGATTAGTTGCATGTCATTAGCAGTGTGATTAGGAGAGGAGAGAAAGTGTTCGGCGGCTGTAGTAGGTTTAGATTTGGTGTTAGGATTATCTATGGTACGGCGGTGTTCATTAAATCTGTCTTTTAAGCGTCGTTTAGTCTCTCCAATATACTGTAAATTGCAGCGGTTACATTGAATCATGTAGATTAGGTTTTTGGTGTCACAGGTCAGATTAGATTTGATAGTGCACGTTTCACCGGTAGAAAAAAAAAGTATAGTTAGTAAGTCAGTCGGAAATGTAGGGACAAGTGGCGCAGTTCTTTCCGCAACGGAAAGAGCCGCAAGGGAGTTGGGGATGGAGGTTAGTATAGTTAGAAGGGAGTTTAGCTGAAACTAGTATGTCACGGAGGTTAGGGCAACGTCTGAAGGCTACAAGAGGCAAATGTATAAAAGCTTTAGTACAACGTTCAGAAGACAGTAGTAAATTATAATGTTATTAACAACTAATGTGAACAATGAAATTGCAAACATGTTTACGGGAAACGTGTTTCGTTGAAACATGTTTACTCTAAACATGTTTCGGTGCTGATGTGAACTCAGCATTGGGCGTTTATCATACCGAGCGGTGAATATGTATGCACGCGTTGCGGACCAATTTTCTTTTTCTACTTGCGCACACTCCTGCCATGGGTGTGCGACACTTATTAGCAGTAGTTTAAATTCGAGCATGCCCTTGTAGGCGATTTTCTCTGTACGGCTGTCTCCGCCACTTTCAGCAAGTCATGAAAATCAACTATAAACATTTCAGTCTCATTGTGACCCAAAGAAAAGCCATGTATACGCAAGCTTTTGTCATCTTTGAAGCATGTTTTCGTCGTCTGTCCTAAATCGTTCTCCATCTTTCTCTTTTGGCAAGGAACGCAATAAAACGGGTTTTGAGAGTTGTGGAAATCTTGGTGATGCAATGCTTGGTAGTAAACAGACTGGAACCGCTGTGGGCACTTACGGTTCTCGTAACACGGAAGCGGGTAGACGCTGTAAAAATGATCCAAATATTCTTCCCTTGTTTGGAAATATTGCCCACAAGAACAATTGCATTTCTTGTGTGAATGCTTCATGTGAATTTCCTTTTGTTCCTGGGAAAGAAATTTCTTTTGGGGACAAAACTGGCATGAAATTCGAATGTTCAACGCAGATTGGACAATTTTGGCTGGCTTCACGACTGCCGCTTTCTTTTCCATCTTGGGATTTTGAAAATGTATATTGTGTGCATTTTTCATATGAGCTATTTTGAGTTCTTCTGAACAGAATAATTCAGCACAGTTTGAACAAGTTGTTTGAGCGGCCTTATGTTTGGCCAAGGATTCTTCGGAACGAAATCTGTGTCGATGGCCGTAACACGATGAGTTGTCGCAGAAATAGTCATGTTCCTCCAAGTTGTGCTTCTCCGTTTCGTCTGCGTTCGAGAAAACGAGGCGGCAAAAGTTACACGAATCCGCCAGAATGCCGAAAATGTCATTTTCCCTTCCATTAATCTCATGGATATTCAAATGTGGATTAAACGACTGCAAAATGGCAATGAGTTCTTCATATTCTCGATCCCGCTCCGAAATCAAATACACCCGCGTGTGCGGGATTTCGTCGTCGTCGAGGTCATCAAAATCTCCGTATTTCCTCAGAAGGTAGGCAATAAGCCCCGTATTAGATGCATATGGAGACGATGTCAACGAGAAATGGTTCTCAAGCCAGATGTCGTCTGGTGGAAGCGCCTTCACCGGTGTGTCTTTTCTAAGAAAAACATGAAGCCTGAGTGTTGACTTGGCATGTTGAGAAGCAAAGTGGACTTCTTCGATGAAGTTCCGACAACTGCTTTCCCAAACCAAATAAAATTCATTGAAATGTCGTTGTGTGTCCATCGCTGATTCAGTTATTAAATTGACAAAATAAAACAAATGACCAGTGTATTTTTCCCGACTGAGATCAAAAGTGACTAGTGAATAATTTCCATTCGTTGATTCCTACAGATTCAAATAACCCAGCAGGTGCACAAATGAAAAGACAACACTGTCAGAAATGGCTTCGTTTCAGCAGGGAAACTTGACAACATCCACGAGCTGACTCTTCAACTAAGAAGTACAAATAGAATGCAATAGGAGATACCAAGGTAACTAATAATAATAACAATAACTAGTAAACAACACTGTCACTGATGGAACAACGGAGACGAGACAAGTTTGTCGGCGGAAAAAAAGAATTGTCAAGTCATAGCACTTCATTAGAATAACAATCGCTGACTCTCTATTTTAATAAACGACGAAATTCAATGCATTGTTAAAAAGCTAGTAACTTAAGTGGTGATATCGGCCCGTTTCTGTCTATTTATTATCTAGCTTTTCAGTTTTGGTTATTGAAATTATCGGCGATAAGGAAAACCGCAGTTTATCTCATTAGCGCGGAGATAATTACGCTTGAGACCAATAAAACATGAATGAAAACAACGCGCTTATAGAAAAAAGAAAATCCGCTTATACCGAAATTATCCTTTTGTTTATCTCGGTTTGCGAAGGCTGTTAAAACAAAGCACTGACTGCCTTAGTTAAACACGGGGAGATTGAAACAGATTTTGACGGACGTTTGATAATTAATACTCATCCAAATGACAATACAGTTAATATTTTCATGAAGGAAGTGTTATATAACGGATTTCAATATCTTTTCAATTACTTTTTTCGGGAGCTTTTGTTTTTGTTTAAGTCAGTGGCGGTTTAGACCCACGATCCTTCGTAACTGAAGAGGCGGGTGTGGGGGTGAAAATGTTAGTGCATCCGCCCACCCCTTTGGCGCCTTTGTCTTTCTTCGCCCTCATCAACTATCATGGGATAGAAATCTCGAGCTCATAATCTAATTTTCCGGATTAGTTATTCAGAATAAGACATCACTTATATTTTTCTAAATAATATTAGCAACTTAACGAAAACGACAAAGAAGATTGAAGAAAAAGAAGAACAACAACAACAATAACAAAATTCTTTCAAAAGAAAAAGAAATATCGGCAAAAAAATCACTCAAAGGCCTTATTCACAAATGGCGGCCGAATTATTATTATTTTATATTCATGCTAATCAGCCCAACTAGCCTCGTTAGCATGTGCAAAATTCAAAAGAATTTTTGCTCTAAAATGAGGCCAGTTGGGCTGATTAGCATGCCTTTCGAAATATTGGATATTTTACAAATATAGTCGTTTTCATACCGTTTATCAGCCCTGCCTTTTTATCAAATCGTTTCATTATTTTATAGCTGATTAGATTCTTTACCACAGGTTACGGTGGTCCGTTGCAAATTACAGTTACTTAAGCTTGTTTACGCCATTTATGAATAAGGTCTATAGAGAACAAATCATAGGAAAACTGAAATACTGGGTAAATTTAAACTAGCTCAAATTTTGAATTTCGCACGCAATATTCTATTGATTTAAGCAAAATGTGGACTTTCGGTTTTTTCAGTGGCAGCCATTAAAAATACTGAATTCAAGTGTCATAAATTGAAGGACGAAGATTGATTCGACTAGCCGTTACTATGCGACCTAATATCAACAAGGATATAAAATACATAAGCACCTGTCATTTTAGTATAATCTGCAATCAAACAAATTATACAATACGGTGAACAAATAAGCATATCAGAAAATTATTCACTTTCACGATTCAACAAACAGAAGAGGCAGAAAGGTAAACTAGGATTGTTTAAAGTTGGGCAACTGGAAATCCAAAGAAAAACTTCGTTGCCGGTTTCACTCGTTAATGCAACTGAGCCGGGAAACCAAAATATTCTTGTACAGTTCCTCATCGCAAGTTCTGATGAATGCAAACAGTCGTTTAATTCCTCGGCGTGAGACTCATGCAGGAAAAATTATTGTTAATTTGTAGCAAAAAACTTTGAAAGTTTCGCTTCACAACGAATTTGAAACATCGCCTGGGAGGCTATGAATTTCAATCGAAGGATAGTGTTTTTTGTCGAGTGGGACGCGGTTTTCGTCGAATTCATCAAAGGCATCTCGTTGTCGCCATCGCTAAGGGGAAATATTGTTGTGCATATATTTTACCGCCATGACATCTCGGCAAAAATATTACCAAGATATAAGCCATGGCTTTTCAAGCACCCTGCATCATTGGAGCACTTCGACTCTGCTTGGCGATTGTTAGAGGGGTATGTGACGAGATACAAATTCGATACGGATTATTCGTTAACAGCTGACCGGGATAAAAAGAGGCCAAAAACTCGCGAAAGTTTTTATAGCCGAGGAGGTTCTTCAAAGTCATCTAATACAAATCAAAGTACAATTCCCAAGCGCTCGTTTTCATACTATCTTATCTCGAAATCAGCGGGAAAATGCAAACAACTAGTTGATGCGATGCACGAAAAGCTTCAAGTAGAACTCGAAATTGTTGATTTTCAAACTACAACCACTTTACTTGATTTCGTACAATATAAATGTCCACATTGTCGAGCTATTTTTGCTGGGAAGAAAGAGCTTAATTGTCACGACACAAGCGTACATGGATTTCTTTGCCCAAATGTGGAATGCAGATATCACCGAAAAGAAAATTCTTTCCGCGAGGAAAAGGAATTACAAGAGCACATTAAAAATCAATTGCGCTGCGGGTTTTGCCCAACGAAAGTGTTCTGTTCCTCCGACAAGCTGGAAATTCACAGGCGAAACTCGCATAAAAAGTGCGCATGCCCATGCGGCAGATACTTCGGCGAGCGATTATCATACTTAGATCATTTTTTCACCGTCTACCCCTCGCCAACGGCACTTTCGTCGCATCTGGCTGCGAGTTGTAAACTTCCCAAACTGGAACCCTAAAATACTCGAATTAAAAATTTATATGTTTTATTGACCCTAGCCTGAATTTTTTTATATTAATAAATAAACGCGGGTGGTGTGGGGTAGGGGGAGGGGGGGGGGGGGGGGGGGGGGGGGAGGGGTACTCGACAGTCGCTCCTGTAGGGAGGTGCGGCCAGGCCGCTCAAACCTGACCCTGTTTAAATTCTAATTCTAATTCTAATTGTGTGATCTGCAAAAGGCATAACCCATCACAGCGAGATGTAAATGTGTATGTGTTAGTGTTAAAATGTGAGACAAGGTGCGAGTTCTAAATAAATAATAATAATAATAATAATAATAATAAATGTTCCGGGGTCAGCGTTTTTAAACATGGCACATGACAGCCATTTTGAAAGGTTCCACTGACTGCTCTTCAATGACTCTGTTTGGTGAGTTCCATTCTTTGATTGTACGTGCAATAAAACTGTGTTGGTATTTGTTTCTTTTGGCACTATAACTTGAACGAGTTCCTTAGGATGGAATTGCCTAGTGCCCTGTCGCCTTTTATATAATATATAGGGTGGAAATTGTATGGCTGACAGGCCAGAAACCATTTTAAACATCATTGTAAGTCGTGCTCGCCACTTTCCTTCTTTTCTCGAGTGTTGGCCATTTCAAATCATTCAGAATGTTCGTGACAGTTCCAGGAGTGGTGCTATATTCACTTTTAACTGAAAACGTGCCGCTCGTCTCTGCACACTCTCAATATGTCCTTTATCTGTTTTTGAATGTGCGGATCCCGTGCGCAACATCCATATTCAAGCTGTGGTCTATCTAAAGCAAGATAGGCCTAGGTTTGCTCTTTTATCTTTTCTGCGCACTTATTTAGGTTTCTTTTTATGAAGCCAAGAGATCTGTTGCCCTTGCCTATAATTCCAGCAATATGGACATTTAAGTTTAGATCACTGGATACTTGAACTCCGAAGTATTTGTGGTAATCAACAGCGTCCACAACTCTCCAATTTTCCCACCCTGTTAAAGACGTAATTCAGCCATTTACAAATTGTTCCACTGGCTTAAGGCTCCATAAGACAGACAGTTGATGCCCACGCAAGAGCACCCCAGGTGTCCGTCTATTAATTATTAACTACAAATTCTGATTTTAAAACTTCTCGAAATCCGGCTTCAGTATTTCTTATTCCTCTAAATTTTACAAATCCTCAAAAATCACCCAGAAATTTTCAAAACATCCCATCCCATCCCATTCAAGTTAAAAATTAGTAGATGGACACCAAAATAGTCCACTGGCAACCTGGGGTGCTCTTGCGTGGGTATCAAGACCTATTAACTGTCCCGGCCGGTTGCAATCTACAGTCGTGGAGTAGCATGCACCCCCCCAGGACACTTTGTGATGCCAGTCATGGAGTAGCGTGCACCCCCCCCCCCCCCCAGTTCACTTTGTGATGCCAGTCATGGAGTAGCGTGTACCCCCAGAACACTTTGTGATGCCAGTCATGGAGTAGCGTGCAACCTCTAGGACACTTTGTAATGTAAGTCACGGAGTAGCGTGCCACCCCCCCCCCCCCCCAGGACACTTTGTGATGCCAGACATGGAGTGGCGTGCCACCCCCTAGTATACTTTGTGATGCCAGTTATGGAGTACCGTGCAACCTCCCAGGACACTTTGTGATGCCAGTCATGGAGTAGCGTACCACCCCCCAGGACACTTTGTGATGCCAGTCATAAAGTAGCGTGCACCCCTCCAGGACACTTTGTGATACCAGTCATGGAGTAGCGTACCATACCCCAGGACACTTTGTGATGCCATTCATGGAGTAGCGTGCAACCTCCCCCCCCCCCCCCCCCCCCCGCCCCCCCGCCCCCCCCAGGACACTTTGTGATGCCAGTCATGGAGTAGCAAGGCATCGCCCGGAATGCCATTGTCTTTCGCGACATGTACTTACAGTTCCCAGTTTCTTGATGCGCAATATAATTATTTGCATATACAGAACCAGTCGGTTGTATTTGGTCAACAGAATAAGCTTTGGGAATACTCTAGGATCTAGTCTCTTGGCAGATGCAACTGCTTTTAATTACACGGTTTAATGCGTGATGTAAATCCCAAGGTGTGATAAGGTTAACAATCGTGCTGTAATTAAAGGCGGGCAGCGCTCTTTTCAAAGCATTTTGTCAACAAATCCGTGTGCGGCAAGATTTTTTTTTTTTTTTGAATGTTTAGATTCGCAATGGTTAGAGTGCGATGGCAAAAACATTTTCCGCAGAACATGGTTTTCAGTTAAAAGCGTTGCCAAATAGCGAGCGCGATGCGCGGGTCACTCGCTTGTTCGTTACGTTTTTTACTCGCGCTCTTTACAGAACTTTTATATGGAGGAGGACGACTGAAGAGGCTCGAAGACCGAAATTTCTTATCAAACTATCGCGTTTTAACAGTGTTTAGATCGTTTTAAAGTTATTTTAAGTGCGTCGAATGTCTATAAAAGACGAGATGTCCTGTTCTTCTCGCTCTTTACAGAGCGTTTTGTCAACAAATTCGTGTGCGGCAAGAGTTTCATTTTGACTCGTTAGATTCGCAATGGTCAGAGTACGATGGCAAAAACATTTTCCGCAGAACATGGTTTTCAGTTAAAAGCGTTGCCAAATAGCGAGCGTGAATCACGGGTCACTCGCTTGTACGTTGCGCTTTGTTTCTCGTGCTCTTTACAAAGCGTTTTTCAGTCCAGATCTAGACGCGCTCTTTTTCTCGATCGGTTAACGTAGTTCAGACCTAGAGTATATTAACTGAGGTTTTAAAAAATAATATAGGCCTTTCTATTTGCCGGACATTGAGAAATGTGAAATAAATGATGGCTTCTCTTTGAAATCCTAACTTGAACAAGCAAAAAGCAAGCGCCCGCCTCTCGCGACTGAGGGAACATTGTTTGTGTTGAGATAATTATTCAAATTTGAATGTGTTTGCCGGTCTCGTAGGAGTTCGTAGGAAGACATTTTGGAGCGCCATTTTTAGTTTACGGAACACCTTCTAGAAAATAGCGCTTTGATACTATTTCCACGCGTCGTATTAAATCCAAACTTCGCCAATCTTTTGTTTAGACACGAGGCTAACATTTCCATGGTGAACCTTAGTTAGCAAGTCCTTTCTTGAAGAGAAAGACCATCCTGAATATCAATGCGGTATTTTTTCCATACTGAAATCAGCGAAAAAAAAAAAAAGAATTTTAGAACGCGATTCGATAGTAGTTGTCCAAATCTCAGGCAAATAAAAAGGGTCTTAAAGTGCCTATCACCCCAAGAAAATTATTTTCAGTATTAACTCTATGTACATTGAATAGTTGAATGGTAAAATATTTCTTGTTTTGAACGTCGTGTTAGTGAGTTATAGAGATTTGAATTTACAAAATGCTCATTAGATGACGTCAACCCGGGAATCATTTATTATACAACTACTTGTTTACACCTCCAAGTAATATTTTTTACGAATCAATTGACTATCCACAGTTTATTTTTAGTATTTATCAAACTAATTATCCCCAAGCTGTAAACTGCGCATTGTAAATTGGCGTAGAAATAATGGCAAATTCCCGGGTTGACGTCATCTAGTTATCATTTTGTAAATTCAAATCTCTATAACTCGCAAACGCGACTTTCAAAACAAGAAATATTTTACCATTTAACTTTCTAGGGGTGATAGGCACTTTAAATGATTCCTTAACACCTCTTCTGAAAAAGCCAGGGTAGACTGCGAGCAGTCTCTCTTTTTCCGCTAAAGTCAGTGGGGTTAGCGCGATGTGCGAAGCCGCGAGCCGCGAGTAGCGCGGGCGCCCGCGCTACTCGCACATCGCGCTAACCCCACTGACTTTAGCGGAAAAAGAGAGACTGCTCGCAGTCTAAAGCCAGGGTGAATCTAACCTCCAAAGTACTTAGTTTTTTTTTGTAATAGAGTAAAACATACACCTTGTTTCACCATTTTCCCCAATTTTCTTTGTATTTTGGCTCTTTTGTCAGACGGAAGCTTTTAAAATTTAGCGCTCTGGACCGTAAAAAGGTCCCGGATATGTCGCTGTATTCTCGGCGATGAGAAAACATTGCAACGGCTCCTAAAATTTGAAAAATACATGGTTATAAATGCTGTTCAGGCGGGATGAGTCTCATGTCCGCGGAAGAGTGACCTGGTAAGTTGAAATGTGTAGGGACTGCTGCTGTGGGTTGTTTGTCCCTTGTCTGTGTTCTGTGTTCGCGAAGCGTTCACGAATCGTGCGTTTGGTTTCCCCTATGTACTGTTTTTTGTTTTTACATTTTTTACCAGTTCGATCATATATGTGAGGTTACTAGGATTACAGGTTAAATGTTGTTTTATTGGTAGTACAAGACTTTATATACCTGCTTACTCGAAATAACAATTCGTTCCGCCATGGTGAAGCACATGTTTCACAAGATAAACCGCTGACAGACATTCGGCGTTCGGCGTTCGGCATTCAGCGTTTGGGGGGATCGGGTCAAAAGGCAAGCTCGCAGTAAGCGACACGTGGTGGCCTGGGAACTAGTCTAACCAAAAAAATGGCGGCAGAAGTTGACCACGAAGCGCCGCTTTCGCAAAACTCAGAATTCGCTTCTTTTCGCTCCTTCCGACAAGCTGCTTTGGACAGACGAAGACCTTCGTAAGTTTAAATATTTCTCTTCTACGCCGTGAGATACGATTTGTTGCATGTTCTCAACTGTTTGAGGCTGAGAAACTTGTCTGAAATGAACAAGCTGACGCGTTTTTAAATGCATAGTAAGCTTGTCTGTTTTGATTTATTTTAGCTGGGCGTAAGTAAGACTTAGCGGTTAATGCACAATTAATCTGCACTCGTTAAGAGGTCCGGTTTTAAAGTTTAAGTTTCACATATTCACGACAAGCATGTCATTCGCAGTTCACAGATTTTAATTCCTTTAAAAATGATATGGGGATCACAGATCAGAGAAAACAAAAAACCCTCGATCAAGTTTCACGCAAAACCCCCTTACGGTCTCGTAACTTTTTCCTTTAGAAAACGTCAGACTACTGTGAGAAGTTTTAAGATTAAAACAAACTGGAACAGAGATGCACCATCACAAGCCAGCACTGTTATCCCAAGTCAAGTAAGCACAAAATATCGAAAATATATTCTATTCTCTTTCACTACGTTCAGCCGAATAGAATGGGCCATTCCATTTTATATCTGCACCCCCCCCCCCCCCCCCCCCCCCCCCCCATTGAGGTATTCACTCAACATTTCACCCCTAAGGGAAAAAAAGATCGAAGTGCTGACAGAACACCCCCCTTAGAAATAGCACCCCCTTGGGAAATTTTTGAAGATCAAAGGATGCCAATGCAAGTAAACCCCCCCTCCCCCAAGATTTCCTTATACCTCAATAAGGGGGGGGGGGGGGTGCGGATATTTATAAATGGAATGGCCCAATACATGTCTATGACATGCTAAATGAATACAATTGTATAGGGAGAGACCGACCAGCCATACAAGCGTTATTTGATTTCATGCGAGTCAAAACAATTTTATAGTAAGTATCGTTCACACTGTATAAAACAAAATAGTAGTACATAATAATAACCAAAGCGACTACACGCCGGACGCGAAAAACTGGATGACGCCTGGAAACATGTTCTCCAAACCAAGTGCGTGTCAGTCAAATAACTTGGCTGGAGGTTAAGAGAGACCTACATAAAGGTATTAATTGATTGATTGACTGATTGAATAGTAGCGAGCGGGGGTGGGTGGGAAGTGAGCTTGTAAACTGGTGGCGTCAATGTGTGAACCTTGTGGAAACGGGTAATGTAACTAGCTCAAATTCCCAAAGGGGAATTGCAAATAACATTGCCAATACGATTTGTTTGAGCTTATACTAGAATACAAACTTTTAGTAGCAGTAGTGCTGCATGTATCCATTCAATATTGGGATATTCACTGACAATCCAAAAATTATCCAAAACCCGTGGAAGCTGGCGGCCTCTGTCACAGAGTTGTGAGTTTGGATCACAATTGGAATGTCCCGATACTGAAGAGGTGCTTTAAAGAAGGATTAGCTATTATATTATTTTGTAACTTCCATGACTGTCACCGGATCACTGGGACAATTTTTGCTGTGTGTTCATATGGAAAATTTCAGCTTGATCTTCAGATGAAATTGTGTACATGATAGCATACATGAAAATATTATTAGTATTGTATAATATATTTTTACCCATTCAGCATGGACAAATCATTTTTAATCGAGATAATCTAATTATTATCTCCTTCAACAGAAATGCTTGTGTATTTGAAAAGTTTTCATCCCAGTAACCTGGTTAGCCTGCTCATAAATTGACTGGGAAAATTTTTATCATTGGTACTGATCTTGCAGTAACCAAGGGTCAATTCAATGAAACTTTAACAAGTGTAATTGACAAGTGTAGCCATTGTTTCAGAAGTTGAAAACAATATCTACACTTGTAAATTACACTATTAAATTCTAGCCGAGATTCCCTTTAAATTTAGGCTAAGTTAGACTCAAGTCAATGCTGGTCATTGGCCGTTCGCAGTGGTCATGTACTTTGGATTGCATATAGGTTTTTGCAGTTGTGTTTATACATAAAAGTTGATCAGAAAATTAACCAAAATTTACAGTCTTGGTTTTATTTAACAGGAGTCATCGACTGATCTTCCAAGGACACAGGATCTCTCTGCGATACCCCCAACACCAGATCAGCTTTCTACTGATACATCCATTGCATCAAAATCTAGATATTCTGTGTTAGATGCTGCAACGATTTCAATGTCAAATGCATCACATCATCTAGTAGAACCACAAGATACAAGTAGTTCTCCTCATGTCGAGACAAGCCCCGACGGTGTTTTAACTGATCCTATTCATTTGCCGATAGTCACCCGCTCAAGGACACCTGAGGAAAGTTTAAGTTTGATTGTACTGGAGAGTCCACCAGCTGAACTTCAAACAGGTTTGAGTTTTTTCCTCACAGCTGATTTCACCTTAGGGAAGTGGTCATAACAATACTTGACGAGGATCCACCTTGTGTACATGTAGAGATGAGGTGGGGGGGGGGGGAGGGGTGCGGTGGGCTGTGCAAGATACCACCTATCTGATGGCTTTGCCTATAATGGACAAAATTTTTTGGTCTAAAAATCTACGATGAAATATTTCATGTGCACGAAGCTTGCTTTGCTAGTAAGACAGCAAGAAGTTTTGTGTGCATATAATTAAGTCTTCCACAAAGTACAAGCCATAAGACCCTATTTTTGTTGGTGAGGGGGTGGGGGGGGGGGGGGGGGGGGGGGTTGGGGGGGAGGGTGAGTACATAAAGAGACCACCAGTCTATTTTTAAAATGGTGGGTGCTGTCAGGTACAAAAGTTTATTATTGTGTAATAGCTATATATATGTATGTGAATCTAAATTATTTTTCAAGAAAAAATGCAAGCAATGAGTAAAATGTCCGCTTGTAGTTAAACCACCAAACCAGGAATTTATTATTCAACTGAAATTCTTGTACATTGTATTGATTTCATAATTATATACACTGTAGCTTGTGTCTTGAAACCGGGATGCTAAGGTGTAATTATACTACTGAACAATCTAGTCTACTGTGTAATACACTCGGATATTTTGGGCATTCTCTTTCCCTTATAAGCAGGTAAAATGACATCGCTGACGAATAATAAAGTGTAATAAATTCAGTAAAAATTGAAGGACTCCTAAAGCAGAATATCTTAAGTGACTTTTTGGCAATTTTCACCATTCAAAAAAGCACAGTTTTGTTGAAATGATGAATTAATGGTAAAGTCATATGGGCAACATATTTGTGCAACTTGTCACGCATCAATGTTGCGTTGCAAATTGAGATTGTTTGCCACATGTATTACCACCTATGCCGCATGATTACAGAGATGCCAAGAGTTTTTTCTGGGGGTGAAATTCCACCATCACCCCCCCCCAAAGTCGCTTTTATCCGGGAGATTTGGTGACCCATACGGGAGACCGGGAGATTCATTCCGTATCCGGGAGACTCCCGGATAATCTGGGAGAGTTGGCATCTCTGTGATTATGTAACTTGTATTACTTCACCTGTACATACAATTATTGCCAGAATATTAGATTTCAACACATCTAGAGGAGTGAAAAAACTCCACATCTTGAGTGATTTTTTTTTTTGATGGAGGGGGGTGGGGGTGGGGGGTTAGACACCCTAGATTGCTTGTCAGGATGAAATTCTGCTGCTGGTATTTTATCTGACTTAAGTTGCTGTGGTTATATTAAAATATATTAACTAGTAAATTTTGATTTTGTTTTTGTCAGAAAAAACAAATGTCAAAAAAACACCCAGTCCATCACAAAAGGTACTTTATTGTTTTATATTTTTTATTTATCAACATGTTGTTATAATAATTTGAAGGCTTTCCTGCAAAAAGGGCCTATATCGCTTTTTGGGCCGATTTTCATTTTTTGCAGAATTGAGCTAATATTTGGCAGACTGACTTGTTTTGACAAACATTGTTCCATACATGTAATTTGTTTTTCTGATTTGCGCCTTGTTTTCGAGAAATAAATTTCTTTTGTTTCTTGTTAAACATTATACATGTACCGTTGCATGGCTTTTTCACATTTTTTTCCATTGTTTTTTCTCAAAATGATGTTTGTTATGTCAAAACAAGTCAGTCTGTCAAAAATTAGTTCAATCCTGCAAAAAATGAAAATTGGCCCAAAAAGTGATATACCGGTCCAGGCCCTTTTTGCAGGAAAGCCTTCAATTATTATTTTTAAAATTATAAAAATTAATTAAAGTTTCGTCGATAGCAATATCCACTGGGTAAACCACTATCCGGTGGATAGCACAATGGGTTTTGTTAACCTTTATATCCACTGGATAGTGATTTATCAGGTAGAAAGACGACAAACGACTGGCAGTTAAATTACTGACAGTCAGCCTCTAAGAGCTTTTGTTCAATTTTGCAAGATTCTTTGCCATGCTGATCTATTTTTTCTGATTCCCAGTCACTGTTCGAGAAGACGCCTCTCTCTGGTCCTGGTACATTGAAGGCTAAAAGAGGCATAAAAAGGTCGAGGGCTGATGCTGAATCAATGACGAATAGAGAAAAGGAGTCTTTCGAAAATGAGTATAGAGGTGAATAAGAAAAGGAAATGCACTCATTAAATACAGTCGAACCTCCGCTAACGGACACCTCCCGTAGACGGACACCTCCCATAGACGGACACCTCCCATAAGCGGACACTTAGTCGTGGTCTCAGCCACATTCAAACACTACATTTTTAACCTCCCATAAGCGGACAGCTCTCTTAAACGGACACTTTTTCTGGTCCCGATGGTGTCCGTTTACAGGAGGTTCGACTGTAGTTTAAATAGAAATACTTTAATGGCTTAAAGAAATTATTTTTTTGGATGTATGAACCTCTCCTTGTGAACACCTCTTTATAATTTACGGACAGTTCTCTTGTTCCTGAACATGCAATAATTAAATGGTGAGTGGAATAAAGCCCTAATTAATGACTTCTGATCAACTGCATAAGAAAGTTTTATGATAATATATTTTTTAAAAACATGATAAGAAGATGTATAATTGGAGAAAAGTTACTCCTTTCATTCAGTCATCATCCCTGCAAACCACGTTGTTTACTATTGGATGTTTTGTAAATGAAGGCTGTACCACAATGAAGCCAGTGATTCTTCTAAGTCTTATATATACCTAACGTGAGCATTAGTAATGTAAGTAGGGTTGTAGGAGACGCTGTCGTGACACTTCAGTAATGCTGTTTTACCAGAAATGAGAGTAGCCGGAAATCACTAAACAGTGTAAATGGCAAAGCTATGAACTGGAAGTGCACAATTTTTTTATATGCATGCATAAATTTGCATGCAAAATCGTGACACCAAAAAAAATAATAATAATAAAAATTAAAAAAAGAAAAACGAAGGGCATTTTTTAAATAACTCATTGCGCTTTGCACATGAGTAAAAAAGAAATATTTAAACCACAATATAGACACCACTGTAATGCAGACACTTGGGGCTCAGTCCCTGTAGTGTTTGTATTAACCCTCCAACTCCAAGAGTGCCAGACATCAAAATTCAAGAAAAATCCCAATTCATTTTGTAAAATATTGAAAAACAAATGGTACCATGCATAAGTACTGCCGAAGAGGTTTCATTTGAATGGTCACACCGGGGAGTTTGGACTGTACTTCAACATAACTGTGAACAGGGTGGGGTTCTATTTGTCCATGGTACATTGTACCACAAAATGCACCTCACAATAAAAGTGTCTGAACAATTCTGTCATAGATTGTTGATCTACAAGCAACTCTTTCAAGGGTACTCAAGGGAAATGGGTTATAATTTCTTTTGCATCCCCTACCCCCCCTTTTTTGTCTTGTGCCACACAGCTCCAGAGTTTTCAACAAAGAAGGTTTAATAGAGCATTAAACTTCTCTAATTTGAATTTTTCTCTCTAGAAAATAATTTTGTGAGGTTGTTTAATGCTGACCAGGGGCGGAAGAGGAGCATGTCAGAGATCACAGACCTTGATGTTATTCTTACAGCCATAGAGGAAGAAGCCCTTGACATCAGGTGTTTAATACATGCATAATTCTGCATTAATTTGCATATTCAATCAAACCTCCTAAGGACCACCTCTCGTAAATAACCACTTTTTCAAAATACAGTGAAATCCCGCATATAGGAACCTAGCAGATTAAGAACCCATAGCCTGAAATTTGCCATTTAGACACCCATTTTTATAACAACCAATTCAGCCTGAAATTTGGAAAAGGTTCTTATTTGGTAGGCAAGTAACAACATTATAATTATCAGGGTTCTCATTAAGTGCCGGCAACCGGCTAAAAAACCGGCTACTTCGAATTTTGAGCCGCCTACTTTTCAGTGAAAAGGCTTAATATGTGTTAAACAAACCTACATGTAAATGAACAGTGAAAGTTGTGCAAAGCAATGTAAATAAATAAAAAATGTAAGCTTACTTACAAGAAAAACTATAATGAACAGACGGGTTTCTCGTAAATTTGTTTTCACATTAAGGGAATCCCTCAGTTGAGGGTTTTATGAAAAATGTCTTGCCATAAATGCATGAAATGGCAATTCTGAGCCCCTAGATTTTCAAATTTTTCTGGGGGGCTTGCCTGCAGACCACCCTAGAAATTTGTGCCTTTGGCACTCAATTGCCAAGCCGCCTACTATTATATCTCAACCGTCTACTCTAAAACTTAGTGAGAACCCTGAATTATAGAATGAGAAATAAGACTAAAGGCTTGGCAGTGATACAGTTCCAGATAAATGTGTTTCAGGGTATTAAACTCCTTGACTGCAAAATTTATTTTCGTGAAACTGTTTCTGACTTGATATGAAACAGCACTTATCATTTCAACTTCTATTGGTACACTGTACCTATAAGAAATTAGCCTGCAAACAGGCTCCTGGTTCGGAGGGGCGCTATTTTCCGGCGCGAAGCGCTGGCAACGAAGGGGAGCCTGCACGCGAGTTTCAGAATATCGAATGTCTGCGTCCAAATTTTGGACGCAAACCTGGAAGCGCTGATTGGTGCATTTTAATTATTCATGACATAATCGTAGTTTTTCATTTCCGGTAGAGAAATTAGAAATTATTAGAGAAATTACTCGTTTCTTTCTGTTCAGAATTATTTTGGTCCGGCACAGAGTAACGTTTTCACTCAGTTCTTAATTCGAATCCCAGACATTCTGACAAGTGCGTGCAGACATTCTGGCGAACGGGTGTGTATCAAAACAACTCGTCAATGAAAATTTCGTCATTCAATGCGTAAAGTTTAAATATAATAAACATGTCTTGAATGAGTTGAATCGCTGTTCAATAAGCTTCTTGGTAGTTTGCCTGGGGAGGCAGCGGATTTTTGTTTTATCTTCACGAGGAGCTGTACCCATGAGCGGCGAAGCCATAAGCGATCGGTTGTCTATTTTGTCGCTCAGTTAAAAATAGTTTTGTCGATTTCTTCTGAATTATTGTGAGTCGTCTTTCTGATCAGAATTATTTTTATCCGACTCTTTCAGTCAGTTCTGAATTCTACGACGGGTTCACGATCAGAGTTAACGTGCAATGCATGACCTGGAGTCCCAGAAATGCCAGCTGAATGACCAATTCGTTCGGGATTAATGAAACGTTCATGAATTATTTTTCGTTGCTAGTGGCTTTCGAATTATTTTCGCAGACGGTTTTATTTGTTTTGCAGCTTCTGAAGATTTTTTTTTTTTAACTACGACCGACCGCTGAAATTGCGTGTGTAAACAAACACGGCGAAGCGAAGCGACAAGAACTATAAATAACTCAGAGATGGTTTTCGGCTAACTGTAACAAAACAACGTACTCTTATTTATAATGATTTTATCCGCATTAAGGTATTGAATTGCAGAGGCTGAAGGTATGGTAATTTTGGGAGTTTATCCGTGAGACATGGCGCTCGCGAGCGACCGGGCGCCTAGATTTCATGTGTATCATCATTTGTTTACCTTGATTTTGAATTTTGACTTCCGGGGCGTGCTGATTGGTTAAAATTTGACAGTTGACAAGCTAAAGCAATCCGCGGGTTCTTGTGGGCGGCAGCCGCGATTTTGAAGGATGCGTGCAGGCTTCCCTTCTTCGCATGACCCCGCCGTCCGACTGGAAGCCTGTCCGCAGGCTAATAAGAAATAATTGTCAGCAAAACAATGTCAGTGTTAAGCAGTATTGACTACTTACTCATAGAAACTGATGTAAAATCAATTACATTAAATTATTTAAATGTTTCACACATCTGTATAGTAACTTTTACTCCATTCCTATGTTATACATTTGGGCCCAGTTGTTCGAAAGCCGGTTACCGCTATAAACCTGGGATTAAAACTTAACCAAGGATTTAATTTCTCCCATTAGAAATATTTTCAAAAGCTTATTTTAAGCTACATTCGAAGACATTAAGTCAAAGTCGAAACTAAAGGGCAAAAATACTTTGGAAAAATTATCTCAATTGATCAATTATTAATTTGACTGGAATTAAAATTGACACTAACCCTGGGTTAACTTAATCGTGCTTTGAACAACCCAGCCCTGTATTTAAAATTTCATAACCTGCACCACTCTTTGAAAAAATAAAAACCTATTTAAGAACCTTATGCATCAAATATTTGAGAACCTATTCAGCCTGACCTGGAAAATTGTAGGTTCTTATATGCGGGATTTTACTGTACCAAATTTCTTCCAGTCAAAAAAGTCAATGCCTCATGCATAGTAATACCCCTTGTGGTCTTCCTGTGGTCATGCTGTGGTCCTTCTGTGGTCTCCCTGTAGTAGGAGGGGTCCAAACCAAGATACCATGGGTAGGGTGTGGATATTTTCTGAAACAACACATTGCAGACTATGCAATCCAGTATTAATTATTATTTTGTTTTCTGTCTATAATTTTCTTTTTGTTTTAACTAGGAATGAAATGAAGTCTTCAGCTGGCAAACAAGCTGTAAAAGAGTTCTTCATTCAAATAAGGAAATCCTTCAGTGACAGTGTATGTTAATTTTATAAGTCTAGACTGCATTTCTTTGACCCTTTAATTAACTCCCAAATTCCCAAATTTCATTTTGTAAAATATTGAAAAACAAATGGTACCATGCAAACATACTGCCAACTGAAAGAGGTTTGAATGGTCACACCATAGGATTTTGTCAACAGACTCAAAATTATATAACTTATAACACTACATGTTTTCATAATTGACTCTGGGAGTGAATTAAAGGGTTAAGCAAATTCAGTTTCAGTTAAAATATTTTGATTTTAAAAAAAAAAAAAAAAAAGAAGCTTGATCTGCCACCATGCTTTTTGTTTACCCAAACTAACCGTGACCATATCACATAAATAAATCAAAATAATTTTTGGACGTGGATCATTCAGATTGCAATCTAAGATTAATTAATTATTGGTTTGTACTCTCTTCATCCCTGGCTGTATCAAGTTATTGAATGAACGAATGAACAGCGTCTTATATAGCGCATAAATCACATTTTTCATGGCATACACTTTATTATGAGAATGAGATCAGACGTCTGCTCAGGAAGGCACCTCAGGCAGCCGCTATCAGTCCATTGTTGATCTCATCTCCCCCACCCCACCCATGAACAATGTATGGCACTGAGGGTGGTCACAGCCAGGGTTTTGTTACGTCCTCAGTGGTAATCTTTTACGTCCCCATCGGAGACAGGACAGCCATTTCTATGTGGTCATCCATGCCACATACTGTAGAGGTCTAACCACTTGCAGATGAAATAGCAAAGGCAGCATGCACCTTCATCCTCAGTTTATTCTACCTGGCAGTGGTTTATTGCCTCAGATAAACCACAAGACTATGAGTATCCCTACTTGTAAACCTTAGTACAGTATTAGGACTGTCTTTTTTAATAGATCAAAAACATGCCCGATTAATTTATGTAGGGCAAGGTACCCCAATGCTTAAAACACAAATCCAAGAGATAGACTTTTCCCACGTTAATGGAACGCGCTATGATTGGTCAAACCGAGTTCATTATAACTCGATAAAGCATGCGCGTGACGTAAGGTTCATTATAACCGCTTTTTATTTTATAAAAGAAATCAAAAACTTGTTCCTCGTGCATTGAGTTATATAAGCACGCGGGAATTTTTAAGAACACTCGAGAAGTGCAAGAAGCACTCGCCTTTGGCCCGTGCTTCTCTGCACTTCTCTTGAGTTCTTAAAAATTCCCGCGTGCTTATATAACTCAATAATGCACTTGGCGCGTTTTTTATTTCTTTAATACCACAAAATATATATTAACTAAATTGGATAAAAAGATTCTATAGAGCAAATCAGAAGCAGTGGTTTAGAGAAAAAGTGCAGGAGTACAAAGATTGAAGTGGATTATAGCTCATCAGTTTTGATTTCGTGACAGGCAGTCAAGAAATCAGTTTCCATTCTCGTGGAATTTTTTTTTTTATATTTTCATATTTCTTTGCATTCTAACTTATGGTGATTTTTTCTTCCCGTTGCAAGATAAAAAAGCAATTTTAAAGCAAGCTCCTGGCCATAATCATGAGAAGACGATATTTCAACCAGGACACTGTGTCCTTTTAAGAGCAGAGAAAATGATCATGGTCAAATTTGGTTGCTACAAGCACTATTAAATTTTAGACTCAATGTTAATTATTAGTAGCTTAATATGCAATATGATAGTTCCTTGTGTTAACAGAAACAAATTGCTTTATTTCACATTCTGACTTGCTGTTTCATGTTAACAGTTTCAACAAATGAATTAAAATCTTTTAGTCGTTGACTTCAATGCCATGTTTCATACCCAATCACATTTTATGCTTTATATACAAAGTCGTGTAGCTATAACGAATCCTTGTTCATTTCCCTGCAGATTGATATTTGCAAAGAAAACCACATGCTGAAATCAGATGTCAGGAAGGTACAAGACTTTGTATAGAATACTATAGGGCTGAAAATTAGCTCTTAGCTTTTAGGTTTAACTGTTTTTTTGTATGCATTTTATTATTTAACAGAACAAAATAAGTGTATATTTGACACAAAAAAAAATTGCCAGTAAGTTAATAAATATTAGTTTAATGGCTAAAATGCCACTGAATTGTTTCTGGAAGCTGGTCTCTCCTCATGCCAGGTATTTTGAACCCTGTTAAGGCCCGGACACACGTTGCAACATTTATTTTTCTTGCAATGTTGTGCACAGCAGTTGCAACGTTGTGCGCAACAAATTGCATCGTGTGACCCCCAAAAAATCTTGCTGCATGCAATTGTTGTAGGTTGAAATGAAATTCAGGTTAAATTGATTTCAAACCAGTTTGATTTTGAATTTCTTTTGTCAACTGATTCATTATCATAAATCAGAAACAAAGGTAATTCAAAATCAAACTAGGTTGAAATCATTTTAACCTGAATTTCATTTTAACCTACATTACAATGTTGCAAGAAAAGTCAGAAATACCACATGTCCTCAACTTCAAATAAAATAATTGAAGGGCTCGGGGCATATCCAGCCTATGTTGCTTTTGAGGTCGTTTTTTATTTTTCTCGCTCAGATTTGTCCATTTTTGGCATGTGAACTACAAATTCGTTGCAAAACATTGTTCAGATTTTTTTCTGTTGTTTTTTTCCCGTCGTTTTCGAGAATTAACGTATGCAAAAAAAAAATAAAATCTGCATGTCTCCCGCTGAATCCTGCTCGAAAAAATGAATCCCAAGGTTTACCCGAATTTCTCGATTTTACGCTGATTTTTCACTTCAGATGGCCAAGTTTGGGCCCGTACCGCTGAATCCCGCTCAAGAAAAATAAATCCCGAAGTTCATTCCCTCAAAATCGCTTCATTTTTATCACCGATAGTCAGCCACTTAGATTCGCGCCATCTCCCTTATCGTTACGGACCTCCTTTAGGAAGCACTCCCGGTCCTCTGCTGCCGGCTCATAGTCTTTGCCCGCCTTGCTGAATTTCACCCGGCTGCAAGAACTCACTTTGAGCTGCCCAACGCTGTATTTCAATCTCCCGCGCGACCACGCAAAGCCGACCTATCTGCCACTGTCGCGAAGCATGTCGGGATATCAATGGCAAAAACGAAAACGGAATGTCCGCCAAACGAAATACGGAAAATATTAGAAGTCTCGAAGCACTTCGGATATCGGGCATTTAGACTACGGCACGGGATGGGAAATGGCCCACAACTCACAACGCTGCCTCTTTTCTGATCCGAAGTGATTCCTGACTTTCCCGCCGGCTCGCCTTGTCCACCAACGTCTATTTTCACATTCGAGCATGAAATAGAGATTTAGGCAAGAAACACAACTCGTTTCTTTGAGAGGTGCTAGAGATTTACAGATTTTCGGACTTAATGATGTCCTTCAATCACCGGACGGGCCTTAAACATATTGGCTCATACGCACGCTACAGATGATGTGTTTGCCGTAGCGAGCTCGCGATCGATAACGAACCAGGCGCGCGTAAATAACGGTATTTTCGTTCATGTCGTTGGTGCAGGTCAGGAGTATTGCGGTCGCATATTCTCGCGGCCAATCTGCTGTAATGGCGTTGAAATTACGCTCTGAATGTAAACAACCACTAGAAGACCAGAACTCTGCTTTTTTTCAGGCGAAATTAGTCCAGTTTCTTAGGATTAGTGCAAATTCGACAAGGGTTTGTGATATTATTTGTTATACGATAAAATTAGGCAAATCTGAGCGAGAAAAAAAAGTAAAACGCTCAAAAAGCAACATAGGCTGGATATGCCCCGACCCCTTCAATTATTATCCTGAGGGCGGTGATCAGTTTCAACGAATTTGACTGTGCTGTACTGTTATTAACCTTGCAGGCAAAATCTAAGATTAACAAACTTCGCAAAGAACTCCTCAGTGTTCAACAAAAACGATCAAGGTGAAACACATCATTTTATTTATAAAAATTAAAAAACACTGAAGCAGTCATATATAATAAAGGCTGGTTCACATATAATCGTCCCAGTCGTCTGAGTCATTTCAAAAAGTGCACGGACGACTGGGACGATTATATGAGGAAACTTCTGAGACGACCCGGGACAATCGCAAACGACCCGGACGACTGGGACAATCACAGTAGCTTATAGAACTGTGTTCTATCTGGATGACTGGGACGATCGTGAAAAATCTGGGACGATCATATGAGGCGATTGAAGTGACGCAAATCTACCCCAGAATGCACTATTATTTTACTAACGAGAAGTCCAAGGACTACTGCAAAGATGAACACAACGAGTAAATACATTTGAAACAATATTTCAGCTGGCCAGTATTCATAGCTCTACCAGTTCCAAAATGGCGACAACTTCGGAGTTTAACCCTGCTTTAACAGCCGCCTTTTTTAAGATTCTCGCACCCAAAACATGTTGACGGACTCAGTTTACGACCGCACTATTGATGTTCAGGATGACCGGGACGATCATATGAGAACCCAAATCGCTTGAGTTGTCCCGATCGTCTAAGTTGTTTGAAAAAAACTTTTGAAATGACTCAGACGACCGGGACGATTATATGAGAACCAGTGTTAATATGAAATTTGTAATGTTGAGCATGTAGTTATGAGCATGGGCCAAAGAAAAAGTTGTAAGCCCCCAATGGGAATCAAATCCACAACCATCTTTCTTTCTTTATCGCCACTGACAACACTTTCAACATCCCCAATTGCAGATCCTAGCAGTAATAATGGGTTATTCCAGAAAAAATCCACACCCCCCGACGGATGGCATGCTGGAAATTCGCGCGGGAGGGGGGGTTTGAGGGCTCTGGAAATCCAGGCAGGAGGGGGGGTCTGGACCTAAAAATCCTTCCTCAGGGGTCGATTTTTTGAAAATGATTTGAAGAGAACACTTTGTGTTCAAAACAATTAGTTAAGGTTTAACTTCGTCGGTTCCACATTATTCATAGAGAATAAACCGGATGAAAGGGAGAAAATACAACTCAAATATGGAGAAAGTCAGTGGTTAACGTAACCGGAAGCGTGCTTCGGTACCTTGCAACAAAGCTCGTGTCCGAGTTAGCGGGAACGGGGAACCGGGAACGGGGAACGGGGGTCTGGGAACGAGCATTCAGCGGTATTCGCCATAAAATATAGGTCCTTCATATATGCATGGTTGTTATTGTAAAGAAATTTCAAAACGGTGGTCGCGACGAGAAAGCGAACCACGGAAAAAGCAAATTATACCTTTCATCTCAGGTAATAAGATTTAAAAGGAACTTGGAATCGTAACATTGTGTTTATTTGTGCTTTGTACCGTCTGGCAGAGGCAGTGTATCACCGTTTTTGCAGCGACGAATCGAAACGAATAAAATCGAGATCAATCAAACTCAAAGCAGTAGTGACACCCAGAACTATGCTTTTATTCCTGATCACATACAAGTATTGCTTCTACAAAGAATTCAAAGGTAAAAAAACAAAGCCTGATAAATGAACAGTATATTTATTCAAGATCTGATACATACATGTATGTTTCTGTACAGATCAAAAACAGTTTTGTATTAAGAAGTTTTTTACATGAATTCTTAAAAGTTTTAACAGTAATAACCAACATATTTTCTAGTCATTGCTTTATTTAACAGAAACCGTGTGCAAGTAAAGTTTAGCTTATTATGTTAGTGCAATTTTGCCCTTTGTAGAAATTTTGTGTTATAATTTTGCAATTGTGTCATGTTAATCAGTGTTAATCATTTATATTACCATATATAGACTGAAGGGAAAATAGAATATCAACTATCGAATGTCAACTGAACATATCAAAAAACTGCTCAAAGACAAACATTTGATGGTACACCGTTACTGCGCCTTTCAATAACATGCGGAATTTAAAATTCAAATCTCCACCAACGGTTGCGTTATTCCCTGCCGTCAATCATAATTAACACGAAAGCCAATGGACCATGTAAAAAAGAAACAAACAAAATGGATCGAAATCTACCAATCATAACGCACGGACGTGTCCTTTTGAACTCATTGAAGTGAAGATCTGTTTCCTGAGGGGTAAGCTAAGATGATTGACGGCAGTGTAAAACGCAACCGTTGGTGGAAATTTGAATTTCAAATTCTGCATGTTATTGAAAGGCGCAGTAATTGCCTACCATGTAACAAAAACTTGACAAGAACATACAATTCAGGGACATAAGTTGTATTGTTCATCTCCCCAAATCCCCCCTTATTTTCTTGCACATCCAAATGATCTTTACATGAAATCTAACAATGTCAAACCAGATGTAAATCAGTTGACAAGGAAATATACCTATTCTTATGGAAATCTGCGGGCAAGCTACAGAATGCTGGACTATTGTATCCAAGCCTGTGAATTGTGAAACATGCCATTTAAATGCCTTTTAAATCTTATTTTTGAAAGCTTGACATAAAAACTAAACAAAAAGAAAAAAAAACAGTATAAAAACCTGACCAAAAGTTAAAGTGGCAATTAGTACAGTAATTAAAATAATGTTGATGCATTGCATAATAATGCTGTGGATCATTCACAGAGGAGTGGGGGGGGGGGGGGGGGGGGGGTCCTCGGGTGTATTAGTGACAGGGAAGTGTGAAGACCTTTTTTGGGTTTGAAATTAGCAATCTGTGGACTTTTTTTGGGTTAGAAAAATTTGTGTTGATTTGTTTTGGGTGAAAGATTGTGGTTATGACTTTATTGGGAGTTGACCAAAAGCAAAACCCAGGGTTCTAAAACAAGCAATATATTGTATCAAACAATAAATTGTATCAGTTTCAAGAATGATTGCAGTCTGCCTAAAGTTTGTCATAGATCACTGACAGATACATCATGAATTAAGAAAGGTGAATGCAAAAACTGTCTGTAACTATCTTGATGTGTTTTTGTATTAACTTTTTTATAGAGTGAAAAAAAGGAACTTTTTTGGGTTACGTTCTGGGCCATCATACTTTTTTGGGGTGGTTTTAGGACTTTTTTGATAATGCACTTTTCAGAAAAAGTCTTGTATACTTTTGAATGTAAGGTATAGCATAATTATAGGGAAAGATTTAGGAACTGACATTTACTTTGTGCCTTGACTGTAGGTGCCAAACAAATAATAACTTTCAGAAGGATAACTAACTTCTAAAATGAAGTCTTATGTACTGTGGACATGTATGCACCTCTGGATATTTAAGGCTGCCTTGAAAGAGCTGATTGATTTAAACTTTTATAGCCATGTACTTGTTGAAATGATAAACAAAAGCATTTGCATAAGTAGTGGACAAAAATGAACTAAACTATGAACATATTTCTGAAACTGAAAGCAGAACACCTATTGAATTCATTTTTGCTACTTTTATTCAAACATTAACACACACTAAAGTGCCTGATGAATATCAACAGTTGAACACACCCAGTTTGAGATGCTTGTTTAAGTAAGGTGCTTTAAATGGGCATATAACATCATTTTTAGTGTTACTTTAAAAAGTCAAAAGACATTTATATCACTGGAAACCCAAAAATAAGGGTTCAGTTTTGTTTAAAATTATTCTACTAGTGCTCTTAGAGTAACCATTAGTGTCTTGGGCTGCAGATGGCCAGGATGGAAATGGATTACATCTTGAAAAAATGAGGCCAATTTTTTTCAACTTTATCACTTCTGTCTTGGAGAACTCTCAAAACTCAGATTATGGTTTATTTTCTCTTCGAAAATTCACTTGACATCTTACACTTAGTGTTCTATAAGATACTTAATTCTAATTGGAGGCAGTTTTGACCAAAAAAAAAAACTGAAAATTGCCATGACTGAACTCCTTTAACAAGTACCCTACAAGTACCTTCATTTTTGCTACTTTTATGCTAACATAAAACACACTAAAGTGTGTGATGAATATGAACAATTGAACACACCAAGTTTGAGATGCTTGTTTAAGTAAGGTTTTGGAATTTTAGCTGAATCACAGCCATGACAGAAATTAGATGAGATGAGTACATTACAAGATAATGCTGTAGTAATGCACCGTACATGATATCTTTGCATATAAGGAATACAAAGCATTGTCATGTTCTGTTATAGTCAAATCCGGAAAATTCAATAGTAAAAAAAGCACATATTATTTGAGATAAAGGGACTCTTGAAAGTAAGGTAAACATATGCTGTTTGCAATATTCCCTTCAGTCTATGGTAATACAAATGATTAACATGATCATGACAAAATTGCAAAATAACACAAAATTTCCACAAAGGGCAAAATTGCACTAACATAATAAGCTAAACTCTACTTGCACACGGTTTCTGTTAAATAAAGCAATGACTAGAAAATATGTTGGTTATTACTGTTAAAACTTTTAAGAAAAAACTTCTTACATGTAATACAAAACTGTTTTTGATCTGTACAGAAACATACATGTATGTATCAGATCTTGAATAAATATACTGTTCATTTATCAGGCTTTGTTTTTTTACCTTTGAATTCTTTGTAGAAGCAATACTTGTATGTGATCAGGAATAAAAGCATAGTTCTGGGTGTCACTACTGCTTTGAGTTTGATTGATCTCGATTTTATTCGTTTCGATTCGTCGCTGCGAAAACGGTGATACACTGCCTCTGCCAGACGGTACAAAGCACAAATAAACACAACGTTACGATTCCAAGTTCCTTTTAAATCTTATTACCTGAGATGAAAGGTATAATTTGCTTTTTCCGTGGTTCGCTTTCTCGTCGCGACCACCGTTTTGAAATTTCTTTACAATAACAACCATGCATATATGAAGGACCTATATTTTATGGCGAATACCGCTGAATGCTCGTTCCCGTTCCCCGTTCCCGGTTCCCCGTTCCCCGTTCCCCGTTCCCGGTTCCCCGTTCCCGCTTTTAGTAACATCCAGCAACAAATTGTCAGGGAAAGGTTAAAAAGTATCAGCCGATTTGAAAAAAGACAAAAGATTTTTGACAAAAACAATCAATGTACCGTTATGCAAGTACGCATTGTTTTCTATTTGTAGAATTGTTTCAGCTATCTTTCGTGCACGTTCCCTGTAATCTGATATAAGCTTAGTAATATACGGCTTACGCAAATGTCCAAACTTTTATGCCGCTCTTCCTAGTGTACTATTTAGTTGATGCGTTAAACCTTGAAGGAAATATAAAATAATTGGAAGAAGCTTTCCAATTTAATACTTAAAGGCAAATTGCGATCAAACTTGTTCGAATGTTTTCTTCGTGAAGCCAATAATCACGGTAAAGGCGCTAGTAAATATAATTAAATTAAATAGCGCTTTCTGAATTTGTTTGCTTTCAAGATTTTTTTGATTCGCGTATTACATTATGTGAATCATTCTTACGGATAAGAATGGCATTCTATATACACAGGAAAAGTCGGAAATTTTAGAAAACACTAGATGTAATAAAAATAGGTTGCTGAATTTAAATAATATTTTGTGATGTTTACAATATTTCGCAGACACAAGCGCTCGGCGCGCAATTAGGATAAATGTCATAAATAAATCGCCAAGCCTTCCGGAAGCAGAAAATCACTGAATTCTGACAAGTGTAAGACATTTTCATTCAAGGAAATATGACTTTCATTCAAAAGTTTTGACCTTAAGAAAAAATGTTTTGGATTCATGATCATGAAAAAGCTGGGTGCGATCAAATTACATTTTACACAAAATTTGCATGAAACAAAATTATGTATTTGCGACAACACTTTGAAGAAACTGTGAAGCCTGGAAAAAATTAAAACATACCAAAATCAAAGCAGTTATTTAAGGAACTAGATTTAAAGAAACATTTCATTCGATTTTGTCTTGAAATCACGGGGTTTTTTTTTATGTGTCACGCAATATTTATTTAAAAAATGTTTCACCAATTTATAGCACTAATCACCACAATTTAGAAAAATATAAAAACACGATCTCCTGAATGCGACTACATGTATTTTTTTTTCATTGTCTGTAAATTTAGGGCCTCCAAAGATTTATTGGAAATCCGGGCAGGAGGGGGGGTCTCTGGGCTTGGAAATCCAGGTGGGAGGGGGGGTCTAGCGGGCCAGGAAATCCGGGCGGGGGAGGGGTCAAAAAATCTTGCCATCCGTCGGGGGGGGGGGGGGGTGTGGATTTTTTCTGGAATAACCCAATAATAATAATAGAAAAATTTATATAGCGCCATTTCCGTGAGCTAAAAATGCTCGACTGGAAAAAAAAAAAAGATCTAGAATGTCAGGAGCATGTCAAGAGCATGGAACAGAGAAAAAATTCTGAGTCCCAGATACAGGCCCTAATAATTTGGACAATGTGTTGTGATGTCCCTCCCAAGTTTGATGATGCTAACTTACATATGGTAAATAAATAAAAAATAAAATTTCAGGATGGTGGTCTGTGACTCTCTACCAACTGAGCTATTCAGTGCATGTGGCAAAATAAAATGAGATATAGCCCATTTCGAAAAATACCATAATAATCTTTTATGTGCAGGCACAGCCTCACCGGGGTGTAATAATTATTCAAGTCTCCTTTGTTTAATAGCACGATGGAATTCAGAGTGCATGATGTATAAGGAAAGCTAGGACGTTCACGTACTACCATTGTTTGTTCGTATACAAATGTGCACCATATGCAAATTGCCAAGAAGTTGAAGCATGGCACATGCAGTTCGTGCTGAAAACAAAAGAAATTGGAAAAATTAGGCTGACATCAAGCACCACTCAATAACCTGCACTTTAAAGAGTATTATCAATGGTATTTTTCGAAGTGGCCTATTAATCATTGTTAGGAGAATTTGAGAATAAGGTCATTGTTTTTAATAAACTGCAACTTTTCTATTATATGCCTATTGTGGAGGCACGGTGGTGAAGTGGTTAGATCTGAAGGTTGGCAGTTGAAGGCCTGGTCTCAGCTGTCATGTCGTTTCCTTAGACAAGAAACTTTACTCCTTGTCCCACGTTCTCTCTCTCTCCAGGTACCAGCGACAAAATGCTGGGGGTGACCTTGCGATGGACTAGCATCCCATCCGGGGTGGTGGGGGGGGGCTAGCAATATTCCTAGTTGCTTCATGAATGTTTCAAAAACCAAGTTTAGCTCATATGCAACTGTATCTTACCTTACGGGCATACCTTACCTTCCCTTATCTTACTTTGCCTTAAATTGTATTATAGGATTTCAGCAAAGCTTGAAAAAGAGAAAAACAAACTGCAAGAAAGCAATGACAGACAAACGGTAATATAAATGATTATAAATTACTGTCACATTGTTCCAGGGACTACTTGACAGTATGTACCAATGATGTGGAAGAACTCATTTCAGTCTCATGCTCTTTCTGCAGGTCCACAGGGGGGGATTAAACACCTTGAAGTGGGTTAAAAAAAAACTCGGCTGCGCCTCGTTTTTCAACCCACTTCGAGGTGTTTGGATATCTGATGAAAAACATTACTGTTCTTCGTGTTTGATATATTACTTGTTCATTTTAATGGATGATTTAATTTTTTTTTATTTCCCAGGTGTTGGAAGACTTTAGCTCATTTTTGGTCAAACTTGAAGCCTTGCAGAAAGAGTGTCGGAAAGATCTGTCATCAAAGAAATCATCCAAGCTGGTAAGAACAGTCATAAGTGCATGTTAATCAAGGCACACAAAATGGACATCTCTGCTATATATAATTCTTTAGAATGCAGGATAAACAGTACTCTTGAACTGACTACTTGTAATACAAGTCTAGCTGCCCAGGAGTTTTGCATCTGAGATTTGAATTTATTTAATATTAATTATTGCTTTTTATTTTCTTTTTGGAAGGGGGGGGGGGGAGGATTTTCCGTGGGGTCGCAGAGTGGGTACTCGACCCATGTTTGGGTTAGTGGCATGCCACACAGGCTGTCAAACTCTGACCTTGATTATGACAAACATTTTGCACTCACCCTCATTTTTCCTCAGGGATAGTAGAGTTAGCAAAACGTGAGCACGCGTGAAAATCACCCCATGCGAGAATTTAGATGGAAAACCCATACCCTATAGGCGGCACATCTCCATTTAGGGCTGTATATCCATGGGAGTATCTGCCCCCTCCCCCTCCTGCCATGGGAGTGGGACACGTTTATTCAAAATTTAACGTCAAGTTTTGTTATTAATATTTCAGGACTATGGGTCATATGATAACCTTCCCAGTTTACTCATTGAAGGATCTGGCTTATTGACAGCTATCAGTCACCTAAAATCTGTCAATGACACAGTACAGCAGAAGCAGTAACAGAGATCTGATGGTTTAAAATATTTTGTTCAATGCATAAAATGGCATGTTATTGTAAATAAAAAAGAGGGGTTATTATTATTATTGTTTCTATTTTTACCCAAACTATAAAATAATGTGTATTTATTAGAGAGGACGACCTTTACAGTTATGTATGTATTGCTATTGGTCAATTTTAAGCACAATATTAAAAAATTAATAATAAATATCGAAGCCTAGCTGGGTGCATATAAAGGCCTACCGGTATATAAATTGTTAATTTTAAATAAGAATCTTTTTTTTAGCCAAGAAACCAATCTCTTATTAAAGTTATGACAGTTCTGTGTAAGTTCATAGTAAAAGAGAGCGATTATCTCAGGCCAAAACATCCTTTATTTTTACCAAAAAAAATCAATATACATTTTGGCTACAAAGTGTATGCTATATGACTCTTATTAAAGGTCGAAACAAATTTTCAAGAATGTGGGATGTTTTGGTCTAATTTACCAGTAATCTCTTTTACTTCAACTAATATTAACCAGCTGTTATTTTAGCATCAGAATGCTTTTTTGGCTAAAAAGAAAACAATTGGAGAGTAAAAAGTGTCAATATTTGGCATAAGCCCTTTATGCACTCAGCCCTTCAATTTGTATAACACATTACTTATTATTAGTATTCTTGCTTGTACTTATGTCATATCATGTCATATCAAAATTCAGAAGCATTGAAAAACAGATTTAGATTCCAAAATGTTTATGGAATTGTAGAGGGTTTAAAACTACACATCTGGGCCAAATTTTGAAGTGCCAGAGCATTTTGTTCATGAGTTATATAGGTGAACTAGTATTAGACATTTTTAGTAAAAATGTATAGAGAGGCTATCTTGGCGTATGGCGGCCAAAACTTCAAAGTCGTAATTACGCAAAAAATCTCATCACAATAGATTGGATTCAATATAAGTTACATTATATCGGCTTATAAGCATCTATAAACAAAAATAACTTTCAACCGGTTCAATTTTGTTTATTTTTACGGCTTGCGTGACGAATTGCGTGACACATTTAAAACCTTCACAAATCGGAAGCAAAACATCGTTAAAACCTGAAACTTTTTGTGAAGGATTGTAACACTAGTATCTACATTCCATGCTAGAAACAGCTTTGTAGGATGTGAAGTTTCAATTTTTTTTAATTTTTATGACATTATGTGCAAGCCAAGAATATTAAAATCTGCTAGCGTTTTATCACAAATGCTGATCTGTTATTGGCTACGCTACTCATTATCTATCCTGTTATAGAAAGTGAGTAGAGTGAGTAGCTGATTATCCATGCATGGCGTGACCTATTTTTATCATATATATTCAATAAAAATGTGAACGTCTAGCAGATTTATAATAAAGCAATTACTATAGATTATTCGTGTTTGATTTCTATGCGTGATAGTTGATTTGGGCTTCACCCTCATCATAATCTAATTGTTAAATGGATGAGGTTATTGAATATTTTACCTTATTGCAACCGCTGATTAAAAACACCTGTTTGTAGATACATGTAGTTGTAAATTCCCTTAGCCTGTTCCAGACGTTCAGATAGTGTAGAGCAAAGGATAGGCGGAACACAAAGGAAAAAAATTGCGAGTGCTGACAGAGGGGCATAGACATGAAAGAGAAAGCTGTAAACATTTTTATAATAGATGGTGGCCTGATAACAAAATTAGTGTCACTTCTGTAACATGTTTAAATGTTAGGCTTATTTGTTTCTTGTTGAATAAACAAATAATAATAAATAAAGATGAAATAGTCATCATTTTCATCGTATCATTTATCTTACTTTATTTATAACAAATAGATTTATATGAGCCATTGCAATTGGATTAATGAATCCTTTGTATTTATTTTCTAATCTCCAAAACTGGCGGTGGACAAAACACTGACCCCCAGTCCATGGACTACCCTAACAATGGACTAATGGATGAGTCAATTCTAGCAGTGCCCATCCCCCCCCCACCCAAAGGGCCAAGTAAGCCGTTCAAATTCCCTGCGGTCGGACCAAAAAAGAACGGTAAATGCTCATAAATGTTCATACAGCTCAAGTTTAAATAATATTTGTCTAATGTAGCTATAGAGCCAGTGAACAGACCAGAGTACTGTAAGTTGAGAAAAAATAAGGTTTATTAAATATATTCATCTGTTTTCATCTATTAAATCATGCAGTACAAGTTTTAATGTTGTTTATAAAACTATAGTATTTGCATATCAAGCGTCCGAATGGTCATTCCTATTTTAAGGATGCCATGTTTGAAGAGTTGTCAAACTGCGAGGCCGAAGACACGTGGCTGTCAAATTCCCTGGGGTAAATGACGGGTGAGCTAATACCTGCCCCCCGGACCAAGCTAGATTTACCCATGCCTCACCCCCAGGATAGCAACATGTGTAAATTGTCTGGGGGGGGATGGGCACTGCTGGAATTAACTCATCCATAACCCTAGGTCAAGGAACTAAAATGGACTACCTTAGGGTTAGTCCATTGTTAGGGTAGTCCATTTGGGTAGTCTATTAGGGTAGTCCATGGACTGGGGGTCAGTGTTTTGTCCACCACCTCCAAAACTTGTTGAAATCTCCTACAAACCCCACAATTTTTATTGTCACTGTACTGACAAATGAGCTTGGGTATACTGTGGCATATGCTGTCCAGCTTGCTAATCCATAGTAATCTCAGAATGCACCTGTATTGTTCCTTGAATTGTCTAAAAGACATGGAAGCCTGAACTCATGGGTCTTTTTACTCTTTAGTTCTCATTTGGCGGTGATTAAGATTCACCAAAAAACGGGCTTATTTTGTTAAAGAAAGCGAAAAAGCCTCTATTCTATCGCTTTCAGCTGATGCCTTTGTTCAAAACAGACGCCACGCGCAGTCCTCGAACGCCGCTGTTCCAAATATGGAAGCTGCACTTTGTTGGCTTCCGACCTTTGATTGGTTAATCCGTGGTTTGACGGACAGCACTAACACTGCACGCTCATTTTGCCTTCGTTCGGTGTGCGCGATCCGCGAGTTGTGTGTATATCTCCCGCGAATAAAACAAGATGTCTGGAAGAGGAGGAAAAGCGGCGAAAAGAGCTAAAGCTGTATCTCGCTCAGCAAAAGCTGGCCTCCAATTTCCAGTCAGCCGAGTTCACCGATATTTGAGGCAAGCAACACACCATTATCGCATTGCATCGGGAGCCCCTGTTTATCAAGCAGCCGTGATGGAATACCTGACCGCGGAGATTTTGGAACTCGCAGGGAACGCGGCGAGAGATAATAAGAAATCTAGGATCATTCCCCGACATATTTTGCTTGCCGTAGCCAACGACGAGGAGTTACATCAGGTAAATATTTAGTATTTAAGATTAACGAGTTTGTTGGCTATAAATGGTCGTCAGCGATCGCACAAGAACCGATCGATCGCGATTTGATGATCAAAAGACGAAGTTAGCTTGACAGATGGTTTTTGAATACGAGCTTGCCTGCAAAGCGATTTTCAGATTTGTTGTTCTATCTTTGTGTCGATTCTCGCTCCGTCATATCTCTTTAACAGTATCTGACAAGGATAAAAGTGTTAAACAGTGACACAAATGGTGCGTTACCGCTTTTGGCCCAAGAAAGTTATGAGACATGATAAGCTTACGCCTTATCCTAATACAGTCTATAGAGGCATTGAAGTTATGAATATCGTGCGATTTCTGCTATAAAATAATACCATTGAATAACCAGCGTGAATATTGAGTAGCCGGTGCTTTGCCTTAAGATTCGTTTCTGTTATTTTTTCGTTTTAACGGTAGATTTCGTTTTGTTGATCCAGATTTCAAACAAATAACTTCACCCATGCGTTTTTTTGCACGAGCGCATGCGGGTATCCTATTCACATCCATACAATTCAATTGGTGGTAACATTCGCGTAGATCTTTATCAATATTTCATGCCTTTGATTAGAACTATCCACCACTACAATATCCGTTGTTTATATACCAGTTCCCGTGTCTCTTATTTTTCTGGTATGTTTTTTGCCAAACTTGTGTCATCTTTTCATGGAATAAATTCATGTCTAGCTGTCATTGTCTCCACCTTTGTTTTAATGGTTAGGTGATGTTTGTGGGTGGCATGGTATAGTGGCTGTAAGGGTTTAGACTGGGTTGCATAGAAATACCCATAAGATAAGTGGATGCTTTATCAAAGCAAGTCCTGGGTGCCAGAGGTTATTTTTCATGCACGCTCTCAGTGAGCTCTTGATTAACAAGTCTAAGAAGTTCTAATTAAACCCTGGCTTAATGTTCCAACATTGCTGGCTAACATTTTACTACCATTTGTGTCCATCCTTGAAGCGTGACAAATTTAGTGCAAAAGTTTACTTTTATAACATTAAAGGTTTTGTCAGTTATGTGTCACTTTTACAACTTTTGTGGCGCCATACAAACATGTTTTGTTCAGGTGATATGTAAGTTTTCAGCTTTTGCCTGACCGCCCCGACAAAAGTCTCTGCTCGTTTGTCTGTTGTTGTTTTTTTTTGCACGGAGACGAGAAAATATAACAAGCTTGGAAGAGTTGTCGTCTAAGAGCTGCTCTTGGTCAAGATTTTAAATGCTCCATCATTGACAAAATTATAAGCAATGGAGGTGACCAAATACTAGTAAGTTATCCAGGTTGAATCGCTCGCTTGCCACTTTTGTGAGTTTTTTCTTGAATATTGCTGACCCGAAGGAAGCCTGTTTTTTTTTTATGGCCCGCGAAACAGCTGACATAGAAATTTGTTGTCTTCCAAACTTCTCCAACTCCTCGACAGTTTCAGAAAGTGACATAGATGGGGAGTGGACTTCCAAATTTTTGATGAGTTCAAGGTCATCTTCCTGGAATTTTTTTAGATGCCTGGCCTCCTTTAAGCTTTGCTAAAGTTTGCATAATTCTTAGCAGTATCTGTACCATACAGATTTTACAGTGTTTACGGACACACGCAGCTCATTCGCAAATTTTGTAAAACTCCGCGGAATATAACCCGTTATACGGTCACCTCCATCACTAACTTATAATTCTGTCAATCATGAAGCATTTGAAATCTTGACCAAGAGCGACTCCTAACTTGTTACATTTTCTCGTCTCCGTGCAAAAAATTCACAAGCCAAACGAGCAGAGACTTTCTTCAGGGCAGTCGGGCAAAAGCTGAAAACTTACATATCACCAGCTGTAGTCGTAATGTTCAGAACAATAAAAACCTACAAAAAAAGTGCCAAATTTTCATGAACGTAACTACAGTGGAATCCCAATTTTTCGAATACTCGATTTTCCGAAACTCCCGATTATTTGAACGAAAACTTGTTTCCCTTGGATTTGATTTCAGTCGATACCACCTTCGATTTTTCAAACTCCCGATTTCTCGAACCAATTTCTGTTTCCCTTGGAGGTTTGAAAAATCGGTATTCCACTGTATATTTTTAATTGGATTATGCGATCAGTTAAGGCTGATACCTCAAATCTGTAAGTCAGGCGTGAGAAATCGCTCCATATTCGTGATTTGGCATGAGATCTGAGTTTTGCGACCCTGCAGGCGTGAGACTCACACCTAAGGTGTGAGATTTGGCAGGTATAACATTTGTTGGGTGGCAGTGTTGGATGCGCCGCTAAACATCCCAACATGTTAGCCAGCAATTGTTGGATATGTGGCTGAAAAAAGGTTGGCTGTTGCTTAAAGGGGCAGTATCACGAGGTTCCACACGCGGAACTGTTACTATTCTTGCACCGGAATTTTGGACATATCACTGTTAAAAGTGATCTTTTCTTTCTTCCGGCTATCAAAATGGATTTTTTGATTCAACAAATACCTCCACTTCTCGACGGCCTTTTTGAATTTGCGGAATCAAACTTGAAAACGTGGGCCGACCTTGTGATACTGCCCCTTTAAAGGGGTTGATTGTTACATGTATGTTGGAAAACTAGCTGAATGTTCAACCATTGTTGCACCCAACAAAATGTTGGACAAAGCGTGATAAAAAAAAAACATTTAACAAAAAATGTTTATCAAACATCATGTAACATGGGGTGCTAACTGTAACATTGTTAAACCAACAAATGTTGTGCAACAATGTTAGAATGTTTAGTTGGGTTTTAAGGGAAGAAGATCTTTAGGCACAAAGGGATTGGATGCATAAAACCCCCATGTATCTTATTTGTTATTTTATACAATCTATGAATTGGAGACGGCTAAACAGAATTACCGTATTTCCTTGAATAATAGCCGTCCCTCTAATAATCGCCCCCTTTTGGAGTGAACAAATTAATAATTGCCCCGGCTATTATTCAAGGAAATGCAGTGATTTCATTCTCTGTCAATGTGAGGCAATGGACTTGTTTCACTGCAATATTAAACTTTGGTCATTGCATTGAGTTAAATTGATCATTGTCACATTGTCGGAAGCCATCCCCTTTCAAGGGAACTTTTCAAAATTATTACCTCTGCATTTTAATTTTTATAATTGAAGGCCTTCAGGCAAAAACGTCCTTAGTAACTGTTTGGAAATTTTTCAATTAAATCCTGCATTTTGTCAAAGATTTGAATTTGACAATAATCAGTCATTATTTTGACAAAACTGTTGAGTGCTTTTTAAGACATAAAACATGTATACAATTTTAGTTGCCATAAGTCACTTGGGGTGTCCTTGCTTGAAGGCCTTCAATGTTATTGTCCCACCTATTATTTGAAGAAATTCAATGCATTGAAATTCATTTTTACTACCAATTTACACCACTAAATGACCTTGTAAAACAAAATGGAACTGAACGGTTTGCAATAGACTTCATTCAGTCATTTATGGGAAGTGTATCGCTGATTGTCATCACAACATTTGGTTCATGAAAAAACAAAAGTATATGGGTTGCTACAAATTTTGAAAATTTATACGCAGATGAGGAAAAGCTTTTGAAAGTAACGCCATTCCAGTAAAATTACTGAATCATTCAACTGTCTTATTTTGCTCCACCATGCTGTGAAATAATATTATTTTATTGAATAATATGAGTTGAATGTTAATTGCTTCAAAGAAGCTTAGTTTTGCATAGGAAAACTGCTGACAAAATTTGACAAAAAGATATAAATTATTTGTGAAAAGTTGTGCCAAGAAAGAAAATTTTCATTGAATAGTTCATAGTAACCCATGAAAATATTAAATTTATGTTGGTATGAACCCTGTTTAATTGAGCAGCATAAATTTGAATCTAATTCACAGCTGTTTTGTCTCTGTTTTTTCACCAGTTATTGAAAGGAGTTACAATTGCATCTGGTGGAGTTCTTCCTAATATCCATCCAGAACTGTTGAAGAAACGAAAAGGGGGCAAACTTGTAGCACCTGAGGAATTAAAACCGAAGAAACCAAGGGCAAGCACAGCATCAAAACCTGGAACATCAGGAAAGAAGATAGCCAGCCCGGCGAAGAAGGCTTCTCCTGAAAAAGCACGCGCGACCACTGGTAAAGGCAAAAAGAAGGGGGTAAGTCTTCATTGTGGAAATGTAGATGCATATCAGAAGCTCGCGTTTTCACTGCTCTCACTCGTTCACCACCTGATGAGGCTACATTGTACTTGCAGTTGACCAAAATTAGGCTCATCCTCGGTGTAAAAACCTGTGAAACTCATGAGTGATGTGAAACAAAGAAAACAAAAGGCATAAAACAATAGAGTCAACTGGGAATGCAATACTACAAAGGTAAAAAACAAAGAAAAAAGTCACAGGTTCTTACGAGGTAAACCCAAAATTACAGTGTATGACATTCAGGGCTGTCATTTATACCCCTTTCATTCCCAGAGTCAATTACAGAGCATGTGGTATTGTTCTACCTTTTGAGTCTGGTGACGAAATCCTATGGTGTGACCATTCAAATGAAACCTCTTCAGCAGTACTTTTGCATGGTACCATTCACTTTTCAATATTTTACAAAATGAAATTTGGGATTTTTCATGAAGTTTGATTTTTGGAATTTTGGGAGTAAAAGGAGCAATGTCACCTATTAAAGCACATTAAACATATTTGTAAGTTACGAAGAGGGGTGTTACATGCGCAATTTCATCAGCAACTTGTCTCGCAAAGACTTTCCTCAGCGTTGCATTGTAAGTTGCAAAAAAAAGGTTTTCATTGTAACAGCCTCTTTAGTTGCTCAATTGCAGCCATCCTAATTTTGCAAAGACTTGATTTCTGAAATGCTTACACAGGCCCCTTAATGTATCATAATTTATAAAATACCATTACTTCTTTTCCCAGCCTGCTGCCAAGAAAGGAGCAGACAATTCTGGACCAGGAGCTGGGCTTACTGTGCTGTCAGAGAAAGCACTCTTTTTGGGTCAAAAGGTGAGCTGGACATAAAAGAAAGTTAATAATTTTTCCAGCCATGAAGAAGACATCAAGTCGGACAAATGGAGGACAAATTTGGGATAAACATTCTAAAAAAAAACTTAGTGATAAAATTTTTAAGACTGAAACCCTACAAGTTTTCAATCTCTGCTACTACAGACTGTGGAACAATCTCTATGACCATCTAAAACAGTGCTCTGATTTGGTGTCTTTTAAGCGTCATTTGAAGACCTACTGTACTTATTCCATGAGGCTTTTACTTAATAGACCTCTCTAGCTTGTATGTTTTGTTTTCCCAGTGCAGGTCATGTGATGTTTTCAAGGGAATTTGTCGTTTGTCTTTTCATACATATGCAATTGAAGAAAACAAAATTTAAAAGAAACAGTCCTCTAGGGTAACATCACATGATCTACATTGGGAAAACAAGACATACAAGCTAAAGAGGTCTATTTAGTATTGGTGTATCATTCCGATGAGCCTTTAACTTTCGGTAGTTTTAGTTTATTATCAATTTCTTATTAGACATCACAAATCTTTTAATTTAGTATATTTTGAATAGTTGTACAGTAAGCGGAACTTTAGAACTTTTGTATAAAATGGCATACAAGTGTCAGAGGTTTGCAATGAATTTTGTACAAACAAGGCTTGGTGGTGAATTTTGAGCTGGTGACGTCACCTTGCATATGGCCTATTGGTTTCTTTTGAAATGATTCACAGAAGACCCAAAACATCACAATCTGAATATGGTAGAAAATGCAAATCTGTATGCTGATAGCCAATCCCTATTTTACTGAAACCTTTGAAAGTAATGATTATAAGTGCATAGTTGTTATTTTAACATTAATATATATTTTTGCTGGTTTAGTTGACAGTTATCCAAGGAGACATAACGGCAGTAGAAGCAGATGCTATCGTTCATCCAACCAATGCAACATTTTATCTTGGTGGAGAAGTAGGTCTGTATTGCATCTGATGGAGGTCTTATATTTCAAGCATTCAAACTGACAAATAAGAGTCAAATTTACCACTTTCATTTTTGCTTCCCAGGTTCAGTGTTGGAGAAAGCAGGGGGAAAAGAATTCAAGGATGAGGTCAAGAAATTGTCAGAATCCCATGGACCATTAGAGCTAGCATCAGGTGATTTTCACTTGAGAAATAAGGAACAACTTACTAATGATCCTAGATACCCAGTAATCGATATTCTACTGATTCATATTGTATTTGTTTAACACATATTTTGTGGAAGGAGACTTCTCGAAGTAGCTCATGGCATTGTCCTTCATATACCATAACAACTTACAACTTCATAGGGGTTTTTGTTGGACTTATGAGTGGAGGGGGGAGGGGGCTTATATCCGGGGTGGGGAAGGTTTATTAGCAGAATGAAAAAACGTTTGGGAATGACAGCTGATAAGAAATAAGCTGAGACTGACATACAGCATTATCAAAATACATTTTCCACTTTCTGGTCTTTAATTAAGCTTTAATTAAAAGTTACATTGTTCTGCACTCTACATGCCTTATACTTTTCTAATTTTATATTTGAAGTTGTACCATGTTCTGTGAAAGCGTTTATATCAACGAAACAAGGAAAAGTATTTTTTGTTTTGGTAGATGAGCCTATAAGTGGGGGGGGGGGGGGGGGGGGGTCTTACAACCAGCATTTTCTGGTATTTACACATTCAAGTTTCAAGCTCTGAACCAAGGAAACAAACGGATGGAAAAACCCAATCTGGCTAGCCCAACATTTTGACATTATCATTGTCTTTTTATCCTAGCGGCCGTCTGTGACGGTCATAACTTGAAGGCACGGTATGTCATTCATGTTCACAGCCCAACTTGGGGCAACAGTGAATCCATCGAAATGCTGGAAAAAGCCGTGAAGAACACACTGGCATTAGCCGATGAGAAGAACATCAAAACTATTGCTTTTCCATCTGTTGGAAGTGGCGCGTGAGTATTCTTTGTACATGACTTCTTTCGAATGGCTGCACTGTTGGATTATGTCCACATACCTTGTAGAAGTTGACGTTCCCTTATATTGCAATGTGCAATGAATTTCCCTTTTGTAAACAAGCGATGCCATGTTAGCTACACTTAAAAAATTTTTCACCAATTATCAAATTATTTTTTCTATTAGAAAAAGAAAAATGCAATTAATAACCTAGAATCGAACCAGGAACCTCTGCATGCTAACTCCTTCACCACTAGACCACTGGGTTGATCCAACAAACCCAAGAAAAATTAATTATAAAAGGTGCTTTTCCTTAATGATACATTTATAACGGGTGACCCTATCCCTCAGTCTAATCTAATTGCAAATCTGCCATAGGTCTTATAATCGCTTTACCTAGGCCCAATTTTACAATTTGTATGTAATAATGATAGCCTTCTTTCACTCCAAACCAGGCATAAACTATAGAGAAATGGCATTACAAAAGTCTTGGTTACTAATGAATGTTAATAATGGCATCGACCATTTTAACTGTTTACAAAAGAGAAATCAGCATCGCAACTTCATCTCTAGCGCGCTCTCCACTTTCAAAATGGCAGGCCAAGCAAACATGTAGAAATGCCTGGACAAGAATGCGAAAATACTCCAAAAATACTGGAGCATTTTTTTACGCAAAAGATATGTCTTTGTTTTGTTTGATAAACTCAAGTCTGTGGACGAAATCCTATGGTGTGACCATTCACACGAAACCTCTTTGGCAGTACCTTTGCATGGTACTATTTGTTTTTCAAGATTTTACAATTGAAAGTGAAATTTGGGATTTTTCTTGAATTTTGATTTTTGTCACTAACTCTTGTTTCTTTGTGTTTTTTATCCGAAAGCAGCAACAATTTCCCCAAGCAGACAGCAGCCCAGACCATCCTGAAGGCCATTTCCAACTATTTTGTGTCTGTTATGGCATCATCCCTGAAACAGATCTACTTTGTTTTGTATGATCCAGAATCCATTGGCACCTACACTGTTGAACTAGCACGTCTAGACTCCTAGGAGTTGCTTGTCATTTTTACTCTAGTCTAAATTTTTTGTTTGTTGTGAAAAAGTTGTGTCATTCTGTTAAGGTTGAACCTATACTACTGGATAATATTTCTGGTCAAATGGGCTTTGTTGCCAATGCTTTGCTTTACTCCCAAGAGCTAACGTGAAAATTCAGAATTGAAAAACATGTTTCAAATGCACCACAGGAAACTGCTACTCGGTAGCTTTTATTTAGAATTTTTATCCACATGCTCAAAATAAGAAACTACATTACTTTACACAAAGTAATGACTGTTGGAGGGAATGTGTTCTTTTGAAACTCATTAAAAATTCATGACAAGGACACTGAAAATCACCGCCATGAGGTTTGGATACCCAGTGTAAATTTGCGTAGATTTTGGCGATTTTATTCCCTTGTTTTTTCTGCATTTAACGATCAGTTTGAGAAGTTGTACCAAATATTCGAAAGGGTTTTTTGTCAGGTATCCAAACACCTCAAAGTGGGTTAAAAAAAAACTCTGCTGCGACTCGTTTTTCAACCCACTTCTCGGTGTTTGGATATCTTGATGAAACACTCTTACTTATGTTTCATATAAATTATCATGTTTTTCTTCATCACTCTAACATACCAGTTTATTGCATTAACCTGGTCAAACTTCAAAGAAAATCTGATTTTCCAAGTTGAGACATTCCTGGTGTTTTTCTGTAAATGGAGTGCGCAGTTCTCTTCATTTCCCCTGGGGACGAAGATGAAGCTATGTTGGCTTAAAGGCTTGTTCGGCCAGGAATATTCGTGTATACTTCATAAGATGTTATTGTCAGTTCCTCACGTATGCTAGCAAACTTTTCAAAGCATTAGTCACCCAGTTGAAATCGTTAGAACTAAATAGGTGTCTCTGTAGGTTCAACATGAGGTAGAAGTCTTAAAACAGCTCGTCCCCCTTCCCCTTGGAGTCAATGTTAGAAGAAAACTAAACCTTAAGGGGAGGGGTGGGGGAGGACGTTTAACAAGTTAGGTAGGGCAAAGTGAACTCGAAGGAATAAAATTGCTGAAATTTATGCTTCATAAGGTCCTCCTACGTTAAAGTTTGCATCATCACACAAGGCTTCTTGGGCAGCTAATTAAAACTGCATGGCAGTCTTTGCTGAGGAAGAGTTTGTATTAAAACCACGCTTTTTATTATCATCATTTCAACTTGATTGATTTTAGAAGACATCTAACCCCTGTTGTCAATCAAATTTAGTTTAAATGATATTAACTTATAAAATCGTGAAACGTGTATTTTAGTTATGAAGGTCACAGTTTGATGTGTAGAGACAATGGCAAAACTTGCCACGACTTCCAACGTTCTGTAAGAAAAAAAAAGTCGTTTTAAAATGAAAATATGTTTGTAGCCTGATTTTGAAGATTGGTTGTAGAAGTGTTTTCATATTGAATGCTGGCTTGATGCTGTTTTCGCTGTAAAATTCGTTGGAATTTGTTACCATTTGTCTTCTTCAATGATACCGCTTAATAAGCATAAGTTATCGATATTTTTAATAATTATTATTTTTATTTCCTTTCCCCCAAAATCCAAACATTTTGCCATAGCGATATGTTAGAAATATCATCTATGTTCGACCAATATCAAAGCAAGAAAATAAAATCTATACTTTCATGTTTAAAATTGACTGCTTTGTGGTTACTGATAAGTATACAATAACAGTGCAATAAACCACTTGAGATGTCGGAATAACACTCGAAAAGCTTGTAAATTACTCGCCTTCCCCTCGTGACTTTTTGGCTCATGTGTGGTCTATTACAAAAGCGGGCTATGTCAAAAACTGTGACATGCTGCCCTCGCCTTCGGTCACAGTTTTTCACTATACGGACCGACCCTAAGCCGGTAAATAACTTATTTATTTTTTAACTCTGTCTCTCAAATCACTTTATAATACTCACGAAAGCGTTACCGTGACCGTGGACAGAGATAAAAAAAATCCGGACCGCGCTAAGAACCAATCAGATTGCAGGATTCGTTACCCTGCCCCCTTGGAAAAAGATAAATCTTAATATCAGTGAATACTCGAAAATAAGAGTCTAGTTTTGTTTAAAATTATTCTACTGGTGCTCTAAGAGTAAAAATAAGTGTCTTGGGCCGTAGATGGCCAGGATGGAAATGGATTGCATCCTTCTTCAAGTTTATCGCTATTATGGTTCATTTTCTCTTAGAAATTTCACTTGATATCTTCTTCTTAGTGTACTATTAGCATTTCATGTAAGACAAAGGTAATTAGTTTTAATTTGAGGCATTTTTGACCCCCAAACCTCAAAATCACCATGACATAGTTCCTTGAACTAACTGATAACTTGCAACAGCGTGCGATTTTTTTCTCTTCTTTTGCTTCCCTCGCCGAGAATCTTTTCTCAGAAAGAAAAAATCGAGATACGAGGACGCTCACACTGTTATCTCCCCGTCTGATGTCCTCATATTCCTTTAAATTCCTGATAGAGGAAAAACTACCAACAAACACTCCTAATTGTTGGAAATATTCTACGGTCAGATGAAGTTATGAACAAGCCCTCAAACAAAGGACATCACATGGGGAGAGGAGTGAATGCGAGCGACCGCGGACCTGAGAATCGCGCTAAGAAGAACGGGGGATGTCTCATTCCCGTCGCATTTTACGCCAGCGCAAACGTTTTGTAGTGGCCGGGAATCTGAGCAGGAAAGCACATAAGGGAAGTTCGGGCGAGGTTTTGCCGCGGAGTCCTTCAAACTGCCTCCTCGCTTCTTCTCTCCCTCTTGCTAGTACCACTGAAGTAATGAAAACTGTCCAATCACAAGATCGCAAATAACAAAGTTGGGTGCCAATCAGAATTCGAAACAAACGTTTATCTGTGACGTCGATAAGATAGTTGAGGAATGTTTTATGTAACTTTCTGTTCCATGCGATGATTCCGTATTTTGTTCCGTTCACAAATACATTTTTGAAACTAAGCAATGCCTGTCCTTGAATAATAAAGTCAGTTTGTGATTATTGGCGCTGTAGTTGATCAAATTTGCGTTTTATATTCGCCATCAGGGGTATTTTTAACCAACATGTTGCTCTTAAAATGTACGCTGTCCGTGGCGAATTTTCAGCCCGGCTAAAATTCTCGGTGGACAAATCTTCTTAAAAAGACGTTTGTGATTAAATTTTCCCGCAACCGAACTTAAATTCACCATGCAATCAGCCCCTTGAAGTGACCATAAGTCGAAAACCATTTGTTAATACATCAGTGGTTCGAGTTGTTCAAAGCGCGGTAAAGCTAACCCAGGGTTAGCGTCAATTTTGATTCTAGTTAATTTTTTCCAAAGTATTTTCGCCCTTTAGTTTCGACTTTGACTTGTCTTCGCGTGTAGCTTAAAATAAGTTTTGAAAACACTTCTAACAAAAGAAATTAAATCTTCGGTTAAGTTTTAATCCTGGGTTAGCATTAACCGACTTTCGAGCAACCGGGCCTGTACTTTAGTGGTATATTGTGAAACAAACAGTCATATTTTCGTTCTTTGCAAGATGCAGTTATGCAAAAGAGAACTCCGGTTCACAATGTCCCTCAAGCTTACCATGATACAGCAACTCATTTTCACTTTCAAAGCATTGTACCTTCAACAACTTATAACATACAATGCAGAAATACGGCTTATGGCAGCCATGTTCTGTCACGTGATGGTGTGCCTGTTCTTGGAGTGTGCGAAATGTGCGCGCGCATCCAGTTAGTGCTAAACATGGCAGTGCATCGTAACCATATAAAAAATGTGCGCTAAACTCATTGGTATCATGTTTGCTCCAACAGGGATGAGTTTTACCAACGTATGTAGTCTTGTGAAGCATTTTCATATCTTCTTTTCTGCTCCTATGTGGGCAGTAAGTAAGAACGCAGTTTGTTGTACACAGATCACACTTATCGGCGTCTGGGATTCGTTCTGCAAATTCGGACTCCTCGCTTGAAAATCCTATCTTGCGTTTGTACTTCTGCGTTAGGCAGCCTTCAAAATACCCGCAGAATCTTTCGTCGTGTTTTTTAAGCTCTTTCTTGTCGCGAAAAATCATCCGGCAGTTTACGCATTTGAATTTAAATTCGTCCATAAATGTTAATTCCATTGTAGCCACGGTCTTGTAATGCGCTTTCTCTTGGTTCAAGATTCCTATCAAACCCGCAAAAACCCGTTCCGGTTCCAAAGATGCCAGGATAATATCTCTTTTCTCTTGGATACGAACGCGAGGATTTTTAGCAATAAGTGTCGTTGATAAAGCAGTCCAATCCACTACACTAAAAGGCATTATAGCGGTCTCTTTTGGTACGTGAAGAAATCTGAATTGAGTAACAGTTTTGCCGGAAGCTCCTTGCTTCGGTAAAAAACGTAGAAATGAAGATAAAACCGCGCTTGAGAAGATATTGAAATGTCTTCTAAATAGCGCTCTCCGTTTGTATCCCAATCTAGCAGAAAATATTTAACATGCATGTTTCCTTGGCGCCTTCGATGCAGTTTGGGTCGAAATTAATTAGTCATGCGCGCTTTAGCTTTTATAAAACTACGTTTGTAATAAAGCTAAGTGTCAATGAACTGGGCCGATTTGTATTAGATTTAATTAACATGCACTACGTTTATGTTTGTGTTCTGTATAAAGTACAATAGGAATAAGTTCTTCGTCAAGGAGACGGCCCAACCGCAAAGCAAAGTTAGATTTGCGCATATGTAATTTAGTCCCGCAAGATAATTATTGACAAATGAACCGTACCACATGAAAATAAAATAAATATGCTCAATGTAATAGCACAACAGGGTTCCCAGGCTCTGAAACATACCACATAAGAGAACGATTAAAAACAGGCTAAAATGTGGCTTACCGTATTTATTCGATTAAACGCCGCGGCGTTTATTAAATTGTTCGTGATTCTGGTGCGGCGTTTATTGGAGGGCGGCGTTTATTCGAGGGCGGCGTTTATTTAAAATCCAATTTATTTCTTACAAATTAACAAGCAACTGAACGTTTGAATTTTTAAAAATAGAAACATGTTTCAGTGTTTGTCTGAAATGTCATTTACTTTATCGTTCTCACTTTGCGTTTTAAGTAATGATCCGCATAAGAAGGATAGCGCTGAACGGCAATGGAATGTCAAACACGATGGAATGTCAAGATTTTTTATTGTTACAACTAGTGATCTCATTGGCCTAGACTCAAAAACCGCTACAAAGTTAAGGTTCAAGGTGCATTTTGTCTATTTTTTTAAGGTTTCAAGTAATTTGAGACCCAATCGCACAACATACAATTTTTAAAAGAAATTGTATTTGGGGAACTTCATCAAAGAAGCAAAATTATTAGCTATTGTCTTCTGCTATTCTGATTGGTTAAGCACGAACATTTCCTAAAATTTATTTGACGCAAATGGATTTTCTTTATTTTTATAATGAAATATAATTATTAACCATCAGCTCCTCCTCTATTCTTGAAATAAAAAATATTCTATGTGGGAAAGAGCTAATGGCGCAGAACAATGAAGTTTGCTATCGTTCTTATGTGGAACAATACTTAATACGATTGCGATGCATGTCATAGAATAAAGTGCACTCAATTATATTCCGCAGAGCTTTGAATACACTGATAAACATTGTTATAATCAAGGAAAATATTGTTTCAGGCTTGCTGAAACTAGATTATTACTGCACTCACTTTTGAGTATATTATTCGAGGGCGACGTTTATTAATATTTTTGCTCTAAAGTGCGGCGTTTATTCGAGGGCGGCGTTTAATCGAATAAATACGGTATAGTGGGTTAATAACTCGTCCAAGACTCAAAAGTTGGAACAACCTTGCACAACATACATATAACTAGTGAACAGCACCACAGAATGGTCACACTGCAGGATTTTGTGGATTTTGATTTTATTCAGTTCGCTTTCGCTGTTCAAAAGTAGAAAATATTTCCCTTAGTTTCCATAACTATAATACCGGTTAAACTGTAATGGTAATGTTTTGAAAGTAATTCTAATTACAAGATTAAAACCTTGTAAAGGATAGATTCCGTTTTCTCCAATCATGGCTTCTGAAATGTTTGTTTATGTTTTGTAATTTAGCTCTTTAGCATAGGCGAACGACGGGAGGGGCTCCCTCCCCCCCCCCCCCCAGTCGTAAAAAATATAGTATTATTCGTGAAAATTCAGAATTGAAAAACATGTTTCAAATGCACCACAGGAAACTGCTACTCGGTAGCTTTTATTTAGAATTTTTATCCACATGCTCAAAATAAGAAACTACATCAAAACTGTCTAATGAAACTAATGAAACTAATGAAAACTGTCCAATCACAAGATCGCAAATAACAAAGTTGGGTGCCAATCAGAATTCGAAACAAACGTTTATCTGTGACGTCGATAAGATAGTTGAGGAATGTTTTATGTAACTTTCTGTTCCATGCGATGATTCCGTATTTTGTTCCGTTCACAAATACATTTTTGAAACTAAGCAATGCCTGTCCTTGAATAATAAAGTCAGTTTGTGATTATTGGCGCTGTAGTTGATCAAATTTGCGTTTTATATTCGCCATCAGGGGTATTTTTAACCAACATGTTGCTCTTAAAATGTACGCTGTCCGTGGCGAATTTTCAGCCCGGCTAAAATTCTCGGTGGACAAATCTTCTTAAAAAGACGTTTGTGATTAAATTTTCCCGCAACCGAACTTAAATTCACCATGCAATCAGCCCCTTGAAGTGACCATAAGTCGAAAACCATTTGTTAATACATCAGTGGTTCGAGTTGTTCAAAGCGCGGTAAAGCTAACCCAGGGTTAGCGTCAATTTTGATTCTAGTTAATTTTTTCCAAAGTATTTTCGCCCTTTAGTTTCGACTTTGACTTGTCTTCGCGTGTAGCTTAAAATAAGTTTTGAAAACACTTCTAACAAAAGAAATTAAATCTTCGGTTAAGTTTTAATCCTGGGTTAGCATTAACCGACTTTCGAGCAACCGGGCCTGTACTTTAGTGGTATATTGTGAAACAAACAGTCATATTTTCGTTCTTTGCAAGATGCAGTTATGCAAAAGAGAACTCCGGTTCACAATGTCCCTCAAGCTTACCATGATACAGCAACTCATTTTCACTTTCAAAGCATTGTACCTTCAACAACTTATAACATACAATGCAGAAATACGGCTTATGGCAGCCATGTTCTGTCACGTGATGGTGTGCCTGTTCTTGGAGTGTGCGAAATGTGCGCGCGCATCCAGTTAGTGCTAAACATGGCAGTGCATCGTAACCATATAAAAAATGTGCGCTAAACTCATTGGTATCATGTTTGCTCCAACAGGGATGAGTTTTACCAACGTATGTAGTCTTGTGAAGCATTTTCATATCTTCTTTTCTGCTCCTATGTGGGCAGTAAGTAAGAACGCAGTTTGTTGTACACAGATCACACTTATCGGCGTCTGGGATTCGTTCTGCAAATTCGGACTCCTCGCTTGAAAATCCTATCTTGCGTTTGTACTTCTGCGTTAGGCAGCCTTCAAAATACCCGCAGAATCTTTCGTCGTGTTTTTTAAGCTCTTTCTTGTCGCGAAAAATCATCCGGCAGTTTACGCATTTGAATTTAAATTCGTCCATAAATGTTAATTCCATTGTAGCCACGGTCTTGTAATGCGCTTTCTCTTGGTTCAAGATTCCTATCAAACCCGCAAAAACCCGTTCCGGTTCCAAAGATGCCAGGATAATATCTCTTTTCTCTTGGATACGAACGCGAGGATTTTTAGCAATAAGTGTCGTTGATAAAGCAGTCCAATCCACTACACTAAAAGGCATTATAGCGGTCTCTTTTGGTACGTGAAGAAATCTGAATTGAGGTAACAGTTTTGCCGGAAGCTCCTTGCTTCGGTAAAAAACGTAGAAATGAAGATAAAACCGCGCTTGAGAAGATATTGAAATGTCTTCTAAATAGCGCTCTCCGTTTGTATCCCAATCTAGCAGAAAATATTTAACATGCATGTTTCCTTGGCGCCTTCGATGCAGTTTGGGTCGAAATTAATTAGTCATGCGCGCTTTAGCTTTTATAAAACTACGTTTGTAATAAAGCTAAGTGTCAATGAACTGGGCCGATTTGTATTAGATTTAATTAACATGCACTACGTTTATGTTTGTGTTCTGTATAAAGTACAATAGGAATAAGTTCTTCGTCAAGGAGACGGCCCAACCGCAAAGCAAAGTTAGATTTGCGCATATGTAATTTAGTCCCGCAAGATAATTATTGACAAATGAACCGTACCACATGAAAATAAAATAAATATGCTCAATGTAATAGCACAACAGGGTTCCCAGGCTCTGAAACATACCACATAAGAGAACGATTAAAAACAGGCTAAAATGTGGCTTACCGTATTTATTCGATTAAACGCCGCGGCGTTTATTAAATTGTTCGTGATTCTGGTGCGGCGTTTATTGGAGGGCGGCGTTTATTCGAGGGCGGCGTTTATTTAAAATCCAATTTATTTCTTACAAATTAACAAGCAACTGAACGTTTGAATTTTTAAAAATAGAAACATGTTTCAGTGTTTGTCTGAAATGTCATTTACTTTATCGTTCTCACTTTGCGTTTTAAGTAATGATCCGCATAAGAAGGATAGCGCTGAACGGCAATGGAATGTCAAACACGATGGAATGTCAAGATTTTTTATTGTTACAACTAGTGATCTCATTGGCCTAGACTCAAAAACCGCTACAAAGTTAAGGTTCAAGGTGCATTTTGTCTATTTTTTTAAGGTTTCAAGTAATTTGAGACCCAATCGCACAACATACAATTTTTAAAAGAAATTGTATTTGGGGAACTTCATCAAAGAAGCAAAATTATTAGCTATTGTCTTCTGCTATTCTGATTGGTTAAGCACGAACATTTCCTAAAATTTATTTGACGCAAATGGATTTTCTTTATTTTTATAATGAAATATAATTATTAACCATCAGCTCCTCCTCTATTCTTGAAATAAAAAATATTCTATGTGGGAAAGAGCTAATGGCGCAGAACAATGAAGTTTGCTATCGTTCTTATGTGGAACAATACTTAATACGATTGCGATGCATGTCATAGAATAAAGTGCACTCAATTATATTCCGCAGAGCTTTGAATACACTGATAAACATTGTTATAATCAAGGAAAATATTGTTTCAGGCTTGCTGAAACTAGATTATTACTGCACTCACTTTTGAGTATATTATTCGAGGGCGACGTTTATTAATATTTTTGCTCTAAAGTGCGGCGTTTATTCGAGGGCGGCGTTTAATCGAATAAATACGGTATAGTGGGTTAATAACTCGTCCAAGACTCAAAAGTTGGAACAACCTTGCACAACATACATATAACTAGTGAACAGCACCACAGAATGGTCACACTGCAGGATTTTGTGGATTTTGATTTTATTCAGTTCGCTTTCGCTGTTCAAAAGTAGAAAATATTTCCCTTAGTTTCCATAACTATAATACCGGTTAAACTGTAATGGTAATGTTTTGAAAGTAATTCTAATTACAAGATTAAAACCTTGTAAAGGATAGATTCCGTTTTCTCCAATCATGGCTTCTGAAATGTTTGTTTATGTTTTGTAATTTAGCTCTTTAGCATAGGCGAACGACGGGGAGGGGCTCCCTCCCCCCCCCCCCCCCCCCCCCCCCCCAGTCGTAAAAAATATAGTATTATTCGGGCAAAACTGGGCGACTATTCGGGCACCACAGACACAGTAAAATTATTGAATTATTTTGTGATTCAATGTCTTAATTTATTTGTTTTTATTTCGTAACCCAAATTACTCACCTAACTTTCTAACCGAGTTCTATATTACATCTATCGATATCATGTCATTCATGCGATAGCTCCATTAGATGCTCACCGCGTGAGCAGGCATAGAACGAAAAATTTGCGTTGTGGTCCGCCAAGCCGGGTGGAAATGATAATGTAGACCGCGCAGGGATTGAAACTAAGGGCGCGTTTCTTTTCTACATATTCTGCCCATTCCAAAAACAGAAAACCTCAAACTATTGCAACTATTCCTCTCGTAAAATATGAAAAGAAGTCGCTACTTTGACTATGTGTACCTGGAAAAATTTTCGTGTGTGAGAATGTAAACAACATAGTTTTGTTAGGGTATTCTGATTTCAGAATGACCAGAATACGGTCCCAAAAAAACGCTCCTTAAGTAGAACATTTGGCGACCATCTTGCATGTGTGGTTGGTATCTGGTGGTGGTCGATTAAACAGTATGTCTTTGACGTCACGTCGAAGTCTCGTTAAAGATCTTATCGGTACCGTGTGAAGTGCGAAGAATGCGAGATGTAGAAGCTCATTCTCAAATCGTTCACAGCGGTAGAAAAGTAAAATGTCAGCGAGTGCTAGAATCATCATACTGATCATGACAAATAAACATGACGTCACGAGTTTTATTCGGGCAAATAAAGTTCAGCACCCCCGACAAAATTTTTCCCGTACGCCGATGCTTTTTAGGCTATAATGTAAGATGTATCACGTCATTGGCTTAGCCTTAAATTAGGACTGAGAGTATTGTACTGTTTATTATGCTGTACAAGGTAGTTCTAACTTTTGAGTCTGTAGATGAAATCCTAAAGTGTGACCATCAAATGAAAGCTACTGAGCAGTACTTTCCTGTGGTGCTGTTCATTATACCGTACAAGGTGATTCTAACTTTTAAGTCTGTAGATGAAATCCTAAAGTGTGACCATTCAAATGAAAGCTATTGAGCAGTACTATGCTGTCGTACTGTTTATTATACCGTACGACGAATTAAAGTTCTAGCTTTTGTGTGACGCATTTATTTACTTTCCTGTGGTACTGTTTATTATGCCGTACAAGGTGATTCTAACTTTTAAGTCTGTGGAAGAAATCCAAAACGTGTGACCATTCAAATGCAAGCTACTGAGCAGTACTTTCTTGTGGTGCTGTTTATTATGTTGTACAAGGTGGTTCTAACTTTTGAGTCTGTGGATGAAATCCTACGAAGTGAGCATTCAAAAGAAAGCCATTGAGCAGTACTTTCGTGTGGTACCGTTTATTATGCTGTACAAAGGTGGTTAACTGTTAAGTCTGTGGATGAAATCCTACGAAGTGACCATTCAAATGAAAGCTATTGAGCAGTACTTTCCTGTGGTACTGTTTATTATGCTGTACAAGGTGGTTAACTGTTAAGTCTGTGGATGAAATCCTACGAAGTGAGCATTCAAATGAAAGCTTTTGAGCAGTACTTTCCTGTGGTGCTGTTTATTATGCTGTACAAGGTGGTTCTAACTTTTGAGTCTGTGGATGAAATCCTACGAAGTGAACATTCAAATGAAAGCTACTGAGCAGTACTTTCCTGTGGTACTGTTTAATATGCCGTGCAAGGTGGTTCTAACTTATGAGACTGTAAATAAAATTCTGCAGTGTGACCAATTACTATTAGAAAGTTCTTTTTTCGCGCTCAAGTTTTTTCATTTCATAACTTGGGCCTTGGTAAAAGAGACAAATTGCACGTATTGGCGGGCAAATTCAATCAAAAGAGAGAGCGAATGATAACATAGTTACTTCACTTCGTAAAGCCTTTTCTCATCTATATTCACTGATATAAATTTAAAATTAAAAAAGTATCCTAAACGGCTAAACCCATGAAATTTGACAAAAAACAGGTGGAATTCATTTCAAAGTCCATTAAAATTTATTTACACACCTTAACAAACTCAAAAGGACACTTAAGTAATACCAGAGAAACTCATTTGCGTTTAGACACGCCGAAGAGGAAAAAGATTTTTGCCGAGGCGGGTTGATTTTTATGCTAACAAATCATTTAGTTATATTTATTATAGAATAACTAACGAGGGCGTTATGAAGACGTGAGGGGAAAATTTTGTATCATTTTAACTTTATGTTTCGTCGTGTTTTAAGTAAAAATGTGCTAAATAGCTTGAGAACCGTTCCAGCTGACGACGAAAAGGAATTTGTAGAAGATAAACAAATTATCGCGAATATTAAACAAACAAAAATGGTTGGCGCCAGGCTTGGGTAAACTTATTACTCAAAGACAACAAGGTCTTAAATTTTGTGAAGTCAATAAATCGATGTTTACACTCTTGCTAAAAAAAAGTGCATTTCGACATTTGCCATAAATATCAAGGTCGCTTATTGCGTCTAACTACTTGTGTGAACTTCAATCTCCTAGTAATTAATTAATCATATTTCAAAGATTGGTTCAAAACTAGGAAAGAAATGGCAAATTTTAGTTTGCGAAGTATCGAAAATCAAACAAAAGACGCCGGGGAAGGATTGTTTAAAAGCGCTCACGGTTTATGAGGAAAACGGTCACGTTTCAGATTTTTTTTAAAAGGCTTAATTACAGTCTACTTAGCACATTACCAAAATTCTAGTAGGTTAAAGAAAAACACTTGGTCACAAATTAAGAATATTTGCAAGCAATACCAAACGTTTGTTTTGCGTGGGCTAAAAAAAAATTGTTGACATCTATAAACGCTGCAAGCAAACTTTGTATGTTGAATGTTAAAACTACAATTTAAATTCGAAAGGTTGCGAAATGTTTAAATATTTTTAAACCATGTTTCAGTAATATGTCATTTGTAAACGGAAAAACGATATTGAGAGTTGACGAGAGATCAAACTTAGTCCTAATTGAAGATAGTTATCACTAATGCTAGCCGAGAGTTTCATATTAATTTCAATTTAACAACTATCATTCTAAAGGCTCGATACTTTATGAATTAAACTGTGTTTTCCTTCTCAGTGTTTTTATTCCCTGTTCAAAGCTATATGAAGTGGTATTTGCGCAAAAGAAAACTCTTCATCTTTGTGTTTCTCTTCTTCGACGTGGTTTAGCAATTCTTCCGCGGTTTTAAGACAAGTGAGATATTTTCTCTTGTAACAAGCCATGCAATAGTACGGGTATGTCGCGCCGTGCTCGGACTTATGGTGAAAAGCTTGGAATTCAATATTCGGAAATCGTTCGGAACAGCTCGGATCCTCGAGGCAGGGTAGCGGTAAATTGCTGTAAAAGTGTTCCAAATAATTGTCTTTGGTCTCGAAATACTGCTCACAGCTGCAGTCACATCTCTTGTGTGTTTTCTCCATGTGTTCTTCAAGCTTTTTAGTTGAGCAAAAGATCTTCTCAGGACAAAATTCGCAGCTTTTTTGGTGCGCCAAATGTTGTTGTAATTCTTTCTTCGCGAAAAACCCATTCTCTCGCTTACTTTTCTCGCACTTTGTATTAGAGCACAAATAATTGTGTTTGTTGTGGTCGTGAAATTCAGCCTCTTTCTTCGTTTTGAAAATAATTTTGCAGTGAGCGCATGAATACTGGAACAAATCTAACAAAGTTTTTTCGCCGACTTGAACAATCTTTACTGGAATTTTATTGAATTTCAAGATGGCTTCTAGCTCTTCGTATCTCGTTTCATCCCCGCAAACAACATACGCTCTGTAAGTGTGGTGGACGTGAGGCTTTGTCCAAAGTTTGCAGTGTTTGTTTGTACAGTTGCACGAGATATGCGTGTAAAAATGCAAAATATAAGTCAGAAGGGCCGTCCACGACGCTTCGGCCGACAATGTCATTGTGGGATGTTTCACAATCCATTCAGCGTCGTCGGGAAGCTCGCTTTTCGTAGTTTTCTTGTTGTAAAAAATGTGAACTTTTATGTCTCTTTGCGTCGAAGTAAACCTTATTCCCTTCACGAAATCCTTGCTGATTGTTTCCCAATCTACAAAGTAAAGTGAGGTCGATCGAATTGTACACATAATTGTAAATAAAGGCTTTCTTCTTTTCCTCGTCGCTGAATTTTTCTGTTTGCTGAGAAAATCACATCAATACCTTGACGACGCGTTTTCGAATTTCATCGATGGTGATTTTTCTTTAATTTTAATAATTTTAAGTTCAATAAATAATTGAGATTCGGTTGCTATAACAGAAGAAAAATTGTATATGATAGGACATTTATTGTGATCAATGAAATCATGTCGGCTTTGTATTGGTTTTATCGAACAAACAAGTCGTCCGTTGATTGGTTGAAAAATACCAAAGCGCGCCTGAAGTGAAGCGCGTGGTCCTGTCTCAATTGGTTTCGAGTTTTTAAATGGATTCTTTTTAAGCATTGTTTGTAACTTTTTCTTTCAAATAAATAGCTAGCCAGCGCTTTTTATACGTGAACAGAAACAACGAAAATTTGACTGAAATCTATAAGTATCCTTCTAACATATATTCTAATTACTTGATGGAAATTAAGACGCTTTAAAAGGGTTTTAATATGAGCTGTCGGTACCCTTAACACTGATATATGACAAACTCGCTTTGCCAGAACTCGCTTAACTATAAAATAATCAGATTTTGCTACGAAAGTTCCTTTGAAAACTCCCACGATAAGTAATTGCAATAAGAACGAATCGGTTTCTTTAAAACGTTTCTCGCTTCAATTAGCAGTATAATTACCTTGCTGAGAGTTTCTGTTTACACACCTGTTTTCTACAACAAATGACATCTAAATCACCGATTTAATATTCTTCTACGAGACGTGATAGTGTGCGACGTTTCCCTCTGGCTGTAGTAAACTTCCATTCAGCAAATTTCTCTTTCCAAAGTGCCCAACCCAAGATCAAAACCGTGCGCGAGGAGAAAAATATTCGCAAAATGAAATTCATTCTACAAAAATAAACAGCACCAAATGAAGATACTGCTCATTAGCTTTCATTCGAATGGTCACACATTGAGGTTTTATGTATAGACGCAAACACATTATAGAACACTGAACACTGCTTGAGTGAATATGAAATGGACCGTACGCGTTGCCAAGAAAAACACATTAACAAAAATCGGGGAGACCGAAGTTGCGAGAAAGCTTTAAAAAAATGTAAATTGTTCCCTTACGGCAGAAAATTTTCTCCTCAAATTAATTCTAGATTTTAATATTAAGAACTGGTCGCATTATTTCTTCAAATATCTCAAAAAAATTTGTATAACATTTCTTGCAATAACGTATTCTGTCATCACATAATATAGTGAAATATATTTTTTCACAGACAAGTGAGAAAGGATGTTTTACCTTCGTACTGTTGTCGATAAATGTGAATATACGAGATAATCTTAAATATAAACTGCAAATGAAACATATAAGTGAAGACAAGCCTGGATATTTTCAGGTTTTCTTTTCTTTTCTTTGTTGATAAGATCTTTGTGAGGATCAGAAATATCTGGCACATACTGTTGTTAATGTTACAATTATTTTCTTTGAATGCAGAGCACGCTTTGCAGTTACTCTTCTACTGTTTCGTTTCAATACAACGTAGAAATCTGTTCGCATCCTAATGGTTGCACCATGCGGGTTTTCATGTCAAGTGTCTTTAGAATACTAAGCACCCCGAGGAGAAGGTCCCCCCCCCCCCCCCCCCACCCCGCTGGGTGGGAAAACCTGAGGGTTTTAGAGATACCTCGGGAGTTTATTACATCAGTTTTTACACTCGGGGAACTTGGCAAAGAATATCTCATTCATCGTGACATACAATGCGTCACTAAGACGAAACGAGACATTGTGGAAAAAAATAATAATTTCCTGACGATACATTTCATCACAGGGCCCCAAATGGATATTTTCCTTAAATCACCGTTTTCTGTACAACGATTTTTTCACGTTTTAGAGTTTCCAAAGTTCTAGAATGTTTGAATTCAACTGTGGTAACTTGGCAACCATGCATGAGAAATCACTCTCCGTTTGAAATTAACCTCCAGAAACACAACGGCTAGATCGTTTTAACGGGTTTTTGTCTCCACACAACAGGCAAGGGTGTTCGACTTAATTTGAAATTAACTGTTCTCAGTTTTCATTTTTATTAACCTTGCGTAATCAAACGTATAACGCGAGGAAATCATTATAAAAATAAGTATTACATTGCGTGCTCATAAAGTCACGTTTTACTTTTTAAATAACAATTCTCATTTTTGGCGCCGGATTTGGGGGTAAAAGTTATACGTACAAAAAGATTCGCGTCTTTCATATCCATTTATTTTATGGAAATGAAGAAAATGAAAACTTTTCACCTTCAACAATACTTACATTTCGGGATTACATTTATGAAAGAAAACAACGCTTAAGTGAACTAAACCACACACGCTTTATGTTTCTTAAAACGTTTTATTTAGTTACATTTTAAACTCCGCTTTAATTTTACCAGATCTTTATCTGTAGTGTACTTTCGGCTATGAAATTCAAAACTCACAAAAAAGGAAAGCTAGAAAAGATTCCTTGTAAACATTTATTAGCTTAAGTACAAGTGGAAAGCGAAAAGATGAATGAATTTATTAACTGACCTATCTCGCGCGGGAAAAAGTGTAATAACATCGTTTTTTTTTTTTAAATTTCTGATGAATTTTAAAATGCGGCGCGTAAAAAGCAATCCTTTTAAAAGATACCTTTAATAGAAAGGGCTATGAAAGTGTTAATTGTTGTTTGAAACAATGTTTCACTTATATGCAAAAGGGAGTTTTCTTTAATTGTTTTAAACAATAAGCTTATCCAAAACAAACTACTTTTTGCGCCGGCCGGCTGACTGAATCGGCCTCTGATATTCGGCGAGAACACTTGCTAACGCTGATTGTTCAATGCATAAAAGACAGCAGTTGGAGGTTTTAAAGATTAGTTTAGTTTTCTGGTTAAAATGGTTTATTTTTGGAGTTTATTTTGTTAACACTATGTTAATTAGCTGGTAAGCAAGATCTTCTAAATTGTTTTCGCCTCAGATTTTTTTTTTTCATTCAAAAATGAAGCTCGGTTTCTCGAGCTCGGTGGAAACAATTCGCGAAAAGACGCCAAATCTTTCTTTGCACATGTACGTTGTAAGGATTTACTTTGCTTCGTTTTGAAGCACTTATACATTAACATTCAGACCGTTAAAAATCACATAAAATGTAAGTCATTGTTTCTTGAATATTTTTTACCCACTGCTATGAAAAAATCTTCACACAAAATATTGGAAAATTGTGATGTTCCTTTTCGTTAGGCCGCACTGATTGACTTACGAGCCCTTTTCATGTCAGCGTAATTGAAATAGGTAAACGAAAGTATATTTAAATTTGTGCATGAATTTCATGTGCATTTTACTCCAGAAGCACGGATTTACAAAAACCGGATATAAGAAAAATATCTTACTGCATGCTTACAACATGTACTAATTTTGTCTTTTTATTACCCAAATGGCAGTAATTTAGCCCGCGCCTTGTTTTTTTTTAAGTCTAAACTTCGAAGCTACACTTTTCCAATGCAAACTTTACCAGAAATTTTAGCGTGAAAAGTAAATAGAGAAAACAATATTCAAAAAATATTCAAATTGTTTGAGAAGCGAAAACTGAGGCGGTGAGAAAGCCAAGCTGGTTTTGTGATAATATTTTTCCTCCGTAATAAAAAGAACCATGAATAACCAAGTAATTCATTTGAAAGATTCGAAAATCTTGACGGTTATCGAGATCATTTATTCAATTCATAACCCGTTACGGAAACAGCCTTACTGTTTTACAATGTTATCTTTTTAAGCCCTCTTATCTACCTTCGTAATTAATTTTCTTTTGCCCAGCAAGAAATATTCCGCCAGAAAAACCGTCGATATCCTAGCGACACAGAGTTATTTTCACGTTTGCTATTTTCCTCTCGCCAAGGAAAAAATTCATTCACTAAAAACCACCGAGCCGAAAGTAGCTCTTTCAAACATTATATAAACTAAAGCTCACGAAACTGACGTATCCAAGATTCTGAGAGATTGATTTCCTTCCTCGTCAGTAATGAATCATTAAAAAGGATACTCAAAATTTAGTCTGTGTTGCGAAACAATAACAAAATACCCTTTTAAGACTGTTACGTTATCTCTTAGATTTAGAATTACCACGGAGCGCGCAATCTAAAGAGCGGCACAATTGACCACAAGACTTACATTTAGCACCTCGAAATCTTTGCATAAACATATCTCCTTTTTAATTTGTTTTGGACCGCTTGTGAGCGCACGATTTTGCCCTGCCTCGATTCGCGTCGATTTTATTTAAGATTCTATTTTCACAACTCTTTTTGTTGTGTTGTTATGGTTATTTTAGGCCGTAAAACAACCGGCGAAAATCGCCCCAGCAAAAGATCTTTTTCGCGAGTGTTCTTTTGTATCGGTGTTTGAATTAATAAACTGCCTCTCGCAAACAGCGCGTGATTAAATGCCCATTACGATCTATAACTGCCTTTGTATTAGTGAAATCTTGCATCTGTTCAGTTCTCAGCTAATAATTGATTTCCCATTTGTCCATTCCAAGTTTGTTAACGATTTCATGCGAGGCGCTGTTTTTTCCCTTCCTATTTCACTGTGGCCGGCACCCTCGCTTCGCGTAACGCTCTTAACAATTTTCAAGACGCAAAACGTTCACTTCTCGGCCGAAAGCGGGAAATCTCTTGCCTTTCGCAAACACCTTCAGCTACGAGATGAGCTTATTAAAGGCCAATATGTAGCTTGTATCATTATTTATCTAGACCAACATCTCGGTAAATATTAAATTTGTCATCTTTCGATAGTTCAGCGCGTGTCACGTGACCCCTGACAACCCCTCGATTGTTCAGTGTTTAGACTTGGAACAGGTGAATCGTGGTCCCATATGGCGTTCGCGGCAAAATTCCCAGCATTGTAAAAGATTCAACCAATGCGCGGAATTGATTATCAAGCCCTTTTAAAACTCGTCATTTCACAGTTTCCAACCACGGCGCACGCACCTTCAACAAGACACTTGAAATCCGCTCACAGGAAAAAAAAATCTCAAGACGCAATTTCTTAACTCGGAGCATTGCTGGTAAGGTTCCTATTTGCTTCTGTCTGAATACGCTTTACCACAAAACGACTAATTTGCTAATCTGCTGACACCCTAAAGGTAGGTAATTAACCGTAAAACTTCGTGAAGTTTGATCTTTCGGGGGCAGAGCATTTCAAACCAAACGAAATTGCTTACGAGCGGGCGAAATTACATATGAAGTGAAACAACTATAGATTAAGTTCACGCGTTGTATTTAATTCGCGCGGCGAGATTTTCCTAATTTTTCTGTACCCCGCTGCCAGGCAAAATGCCGTAAACTGATTTGTACGGAAAAGAGAAGCTGGGATTTTTTTGTGTGATTTAACTGATGGCGGTGGAATATTGTCCCGGTTTATTTTTTTCGTTTGTTTTCTTAAAATCCCGCTGGGAAGTAAGTTTGGTCCCTCTTGAAATCATCTGACATTAAGAGAAAAGTTCTCTCTCGTTAACAAATAATTTCGGCTAGAGCTCTTGAGTCTTTCTCAAGGGCCAGTTGTTGTTTTGAATCGACTTGCAATGTTTCAATTCTATGTAAGGAAATGTCTCAATGAGCTTTGTTCGTAGGCTTTTCTCCTTCTTAAAAATCGCTTTTTGGCTTTCATTTGACAGAAGTGCGATGTTTTTCTCCACTTTTTTGCTAATTTTACATCAAATACTGGACAGAACTTTGTTTGAAAATGTCGGTCTCAGGGCAAACCGACAGGGAGAAGTTGTAAGATGAAGGTTATCACATCTTTTCTTCATATATTAGTAAACAATTTTATTTTTACTCGTTAATTTTTCAAGCAAGTTTGAAATTATTCTTTCTATCTGTCCCCCGTTTTGCCAGAAGAATATTTTGCGGGTTAATTTAGATATGTTAATTATAACAAGCTCGATTTGCAAGCAGAACTGCTTGTGTTTGTAACAAGGCATGAAATAATTTCCTCGCTTTCTTTTTGTTTTCACTTAAAAACGGAAAAAAAGTGTTAGATTAAAACTGCTTGATGCATAAGAAAAAGCCAAGATGATCTTTTCAAATGCCGGAACTGTAAAATGACAAGATTACGCGCGGAATTATGACTTCGGGTAAACAACTAACTTAAAGTTGATATGATTTGGAAATGTTGAAATTCCGTGCAGATAGTTCCTGCCCAAAATGCGCAGCTGGCTCTCCGAGATGAAAAAGAAGCAAAGATTGGAGTTTCTTCGAATTGGCGGGTCAGCTTTACCCATTAAAACACCTTCATTTCAATATGATGTGATATTAATGACCTGTTTTTCTTTTCTTTTCGTTTTTACGGGCCATTTTGCATTCTGAATACTTCTTAATGGACGGCAATTTTAATGGACCGGCTACCCTCTGTTCACATGTCTTAATTCACATCAAAAGGTGCAAAGCGCGGGTTTTACAAGAAATAAATTTCCCCAAACAAAAAACTCCAGATTAATTGTACCAAAACTGATTGAATATTCTTTAAATTGTGTTTGTTTTTGCTTTCGGAAAAATGTTGCAGAGAATATATATAACGTTTTTTACCCTGACCTGTTTAGTAAAGAGCCAAATTGACAAGACTGCCGTCACTGAATTTTAGATATTTTTACTAGGCCTGCAAACTGGGAAATAAAATGATTTGAGATAAGAAAAATGCTGTGTTAAATCCTTTGAAGATGAGACTTTTGATAACATATTAATTATTTTTTTCTATACTTAAAAGCTAAAAAATATTAGGTCACCTCCCAGAGAATGAGAACTTTTCATTATCACCTTTAAAACGTTCGAATGCCTTTTATTGCACTCTCCTTTCAATATGTTCTCTCTTTATTTCTTGTTTAAAGGAACAGCTACAAGGGATAAGTGAGAATTAAGGAGCGCGTGAAACGTAATGAGTTTTGCACCATTAAAAAAAGAAGAAGCCGAAGAGAGCAGATTTGAAATTCGTAAGTATTTTCTTCTCAAATACAACTTTAAATGTTAAACAAATATGCTCTTCGTTTGCGCTACTAAGTGTGATTTCACACAACTTAGTAACAAATTAAAGCAAGATTTGTTGTTCGTTTTATATATGACCTAGCTTTTAAAAGTCAGTACTTAAAAGTCAGTACTTTTCCATGCTTTCTTTCTGATCGACGATTGAAATCTTTTCTTGTTAAAGTCAACCTAAGTCATTTTCCATGATTGTATGTAATTACTTCACTGCGGATGAAATCCCATAGTTTGACCGTTAAATGAAATGCTGACTTACTTTCCTCCGATTATGTAAATATTGCGCTGTACAAGGTGGTTTTGAATTGTGAGTCTAAAGTGTGACCATTCAAATGAAAGCTATTGAGCAGTACTGTTCTGTGGTACTGTTTATTATGCTGTACAAGGCGGTTCTAACTTTTGAGTCTGTGGATGAAATCCTTAAGTGTGACCATGAAAGCTACTGAGCAGGACTTTCCTGTGGTACTGTTTATTATGCTGTACAAGGTGGTTTTAACTTATGAGTCTGTGGATGAAACCCTAAAGTGACCATTCCAATAAAAGCTATTGAGCAGTACTTTCCTGTGGTGCTGTTTGTCGTGCTGTACAAGGTGGCTTTGAGTTATCAGTGAGTCTATGTCTGGATGAAACCCTGAAGCGTTACCATGAGTAAAAACTTTTCATCAGTTTCTAGTTCTTTCCCGCTTAGTTCTTGTGGTGCTTCAATTTTCGTTTTCAATATTTAACGCACTCACATTAATAAATGCTATATACCGGCTTTGAACGCGACTAAATTTTGTTTTCAATCGGCAAAACATTTATATAAGAAGTTTCTCTCTTTTTACAATGAATCCAAAAGACTTCGTTGTTTTTATAGATCGATGTTCCTTTGCTTGTTGATTTAACTTCTTTCTTTTGATATAGATACAGTGCGCAACGAAGACGGAGAAATTTTACAAAAATTTAATCACGCATTAGCATCCATCGTGACTACAGACGGGTAAGTCATCAAACTTTGAAATAAAAATGAATAAAATCTCTGGGACAAATATATAGAGTTACGGTTCAATGCCATGATTCAAACTGTTCAAGAGCCAAGAGAGTCGACAAGAATGCATTATAGTTGGCCGATGAAACGAGAAAGAGTTTGAAATTCATCGATTCTAACATGTGTGTCTAGGAACAGATCCAAACTCTTTCAACTGAGACCAGCTCAGAGTTGACAAGAGGCACACGAGGGCATGCCAGCAGATAGCTAAAAGAGAGCGGGTGTAAATACATCATTCTTCTCGTTTGATAGTACATTATGTTATAATTTACGCAATATATTTGGATCTTTTTTAAGCTGAATATTTAGGTAGACGAAAGCTTTCTAAAATGAAATTTTATTCTGGGAAATCAAAACTGAAATTCTAAGGGAGTGGCTAGCAAAGAAAACTCTTTAGTGTTTCTTCATGTTCAATCCGAATAAATATTTTGAATGTTAATTTTGTAGATGTGATCCTAAATTGTAACCATTTGTAAAAGCTACTGAGCAGTGATTTCCAACCAAAACAACAACAACAAACTTAATTATAGCTCAAAGCCTACAATATGTAATGATAATTTTGAATACAACTGAAATACTGGGTACTGGCTTCCCAGGGATACTGTTTATTGCTCTGTGCTAGACGGTTCAAGAGTTTTGCGGATGAAATCGTGACCATCCAATTGAAAGCCAGTGAGCAGTACTTGACTTTAACACTGAGGAATATCCTAAAGCGTATTAACTTGTGAAAATTTAATAATATTTCACGAATTTGTCTACGAGTAAAAAACGTTACGGATATATATTGCTCAATTAACAAGCCTGCTTCGCCCGGCAAGGAAATAACAAAACGTGCTTCTATTCCGGTGGGTGGGTTAGTTCATGAATAATTATTTCAAATATCGTGACAAAAAAAAAACGTTGTGTAAACATGGTTGGAATAGGAGGCATAATATCGAATCCTTTTAACTGACAATTTCATAAAATGTGGGAGTGCAATATATCAGAATCGCGATTAGAATTTTGCTGGCTTTTAATTTTCGCGGATGCAACTTAATTTATTTATTAATTATGTTGGATTCATAAATTATGCGACCATATTTAATGTATGCAAAACTTAATTTCATTTTCAACTTGTATGTTACGTGTTTAGAATTTTCCTAGCTTTCAATTTTAGTGGGTGCACCGTAATTAATTATTGTGTTCGCTTGATAATTTATACGCCCATACAAACATTGATTTTAAGAGAGATGTAATGACTAATTTCAGAAAATTTGATTTCAGATTTCCAGTACAGATGGGAGGGGTCAGTGGAAATTTATGTCATGTTCCTCACAAGAAGCTCAAGCTGTCGTAAGTTTTGTTTTCATTTACATTTTTTATCTTTCCTCGTTGATGGCTCACTTTACTGTTGTCGCCCGCAATCTGCTCGACAATGCGGTATCATCAATAAAAGGAGAAATTGCTCATTCATCAGTAAGGGTCAACAGTTAATTCAGACCTGCCGCCATTAAAAAGCTCCTTCCATATTTCTTTGTTTCTCAGTACATTATAAATTTTTTCTTTGGATTTTTCTTGAATAGACCTTTTCACGGTAGTTCAAATTTTGGTGTTCACTTGAGTGTCGTAAAACCAAAACCAAAGTAATTACTCTGTCCAATCACAACAGATATTCAGACAATCGAATAAACCAATCAGATCTTGAAGCAAATGCATGTAGCCGGTGCCAAGCGCGGGAAAACGCGTGCGAGCAAGTCACGATTTGTTTTGCTTTTACTTCTGATTGGTCGAGAAAATGGCGCGAGATTTTGTAGCCAATCACAAAGCGAAGCAATGCAACACCAAAGCAATCACGAAATTACTTTCGATGCTCAATTGAAAACCAAGTTAAAGGGCTAAATCTGTTCTTGTTCTGTTTTTATAGGTCCACTCTCTGGTATCCAGAGGCACCGATACACTATGCAATGCCTGGAGGGTACGCATATCACTATGTTTTAGGTCCTGATCGAGTCGTCCATGATCGACAAAGAATATTTCCAGCTCCTGAAGCTGAAGCCGGGATTTTACAGGTAAATATATTTAAGCTGGAAGCTTTAACAAGGCTGGGCTTCATGCTTGGCCAAGAAAGCGGTGTACCTTAAAGAGATACTGTCCCGCCGAAATCAAACTTACCATTCTTATGAAATTTTTACTTCCGGTGCAAATCCTCTACTGATTGGCTCAGAACTATATAAAGCTATACATGTGAGCCTATACTGATACTGTGACCTGTGAAATATTGAATAAATGATAATGCAGTACTGTAAAATCTCGTTTATAAGTCTTGCCCCGCTCCCCGCGCTTATACCCCCCCCCCCCCCCCCCCCCCCCCGGTTATAGGCCGATCAGTTTGGTAGCAAAACATTATTCAGGTTGTACCCCTGCGATATATAAGCACACCACAGCTCCTTACAGCAATTTTTACAAACATTTGCACCAAATTAACTAAAACCACGCTTTTTTTTATCACAATAGTTTTGCTTGCCAGCCCTAAAAACCCTTACGAAGTCGTATAAGCCCAGGGCTTATAACCGGGATTTTACTGTTTAGTGAAATAAATCATTCATATAAACAGCTAGTATAAAAAATAACAGAGAAAGAAGCAGTTTTTGCAGTTATGCTAAATTTTAGGCAGTTGCAAATAGAACTGACCTGAAAAAAAAACGTTTTCTGCCGGTTTCTAGTTATAATTGACAAATGTAGACCGAAAATATGAGAGAACTTGGAAAAAGTTAGGTTAACCTTTTTCTAGTTGCATTCATTCAGACCCACTCCGTCTATGACTAGAGACACTCATTGCCAGTTTTGGTACACTAGCGGTTTCTGCTTAATACCAGAAAATGTTTTTGTTTTGAAATGACACCAAATCTCCGTGACACTGCCGCTTTAATGTAACTTGTATCTTTGCTTCTTTTTCTCTCCTGAAAGGCGATGAAGGAATATGACGAATTTGAAGAATGGATTGATGGATCCACGAAGCTTCGCTACTCGCCGTACAGCCGGGAGGCTCAGGCGCATATATCAGGATGGGCCATGAAATACACGAACAACCATAACAAATTTGTGCTGAAGAAGACCTGTGTTGGGGTGTTGCTCTGTAGTAAGGACTGCACTCTCCCTAATGGACTCAAGATTGTTGTTAGACCGGCTATTTCTGATAAAGGTAAGCATCTTTGAATTATAGCTTTTACTCCCAGAGTCAATTATGGAGACATGTAGTGCAGTTCTAACTTTTGAGTCTGTTGATGAAATCCTATGGTGTGACCATTCAAATGAAACCTCTTCAGCAGTACTTTTGCATGGTACCATTTGTTCTAACTTTTGAGTCTGTCGAAGAAATCCTGTGGTGTGACCATTGAAATGAAACCTCTTTAGCAGTACTTTTGCATGGTACCATTTGTTCTAACTTTTGGGTCTGTGGATAAAATCCTAGCTATGGTGTGACCATTCAAATGAAACCTCTTCAGCAGTACTTTTGCATGGTACCATTTGTTTTTCAGTATTTTACAAAATGAAATTGGGGATTTTTTTGCGTTTTATCGGCGAGTGTGTTGTTTGTAGAGCTATTTTGAAAGTGCCATTTTGGCGAGTTTTCCTTTCTATATTTCCTGGTGGAATGATTACAAAACCAACAATCAACACAAAACAGATAAAAGATATTTAGAACATTTTGACACAAAAGCATGACTTTAAACATATCTTGTTAATTTGGCATTTGCGTTCCCGCTGTATATCATTTGGTGTCGTCATGAACTACTATCCACAAATCGACTGAGCCGTATGCGGTATCGTGTGCCTTCTTTTACAAATGCTTAAATAACTTCCCATATCCGCCCCCCCCCCCCAAAAAAAAAATTAAACACATCATTTATCTTATGTGACCATATTTTCCATTCTTTACAGTTCGAGAAAGACAAATGGGTCAAAATTGTCCCAACGCCACATGTACGGGAACACTGGTCCACAGAAAGTGTACAGGTAATAAACGTACGATTTCCTCTATATTGACCATTTTAAGTAAGCTCTTAAAACACCTTTATTCAAATTAGCTTATAATCTATAGTTTTAATCACGATATAATTATAGTACTGTATGTATGTATTTTATGTATTCAATAATTTTATTTAATTGCTTAGTTTTAATGTACAGCGCATTAAATCATATACACATGTATTTTGCGCTTTATAAATATTAAAGTTATTATTATTATTATTAGAGCAGTTTTCAATTGAATGTCGAAAGTAATTACACAATTGCTTTGGTTTTTGATTGCTACGCTTTGTGATTGGCTAAAAAATCTCACGCCACTTTCTCGACCAATCAGAAGTAAAACCAAAACCAATCGTGACTTGCTCGCACGCGTTTTCCCGCGCTTGGTGCCGCCGACATGTAATTGCTTCGAGCTCTGATTGGTTCATTGGATTGTTTACGACTGCTGTGATTGGTCAGAGTAATTACTTTGGTTTTGGTTTTACGACACTCAATTGAAAACTGCTCTATTATTATATTGCTATTAAAAATTAAAGGTTATTCAATGAATTATGGCTTGACTGCATTCTATTCAACAGAGTTTATGGATTAAACAAAGGGTTGTGGCATGATTTCGAGACGAAATTCTCAACTCCTTTACTTGGGTCTAGACTAATTTAAAAATCTCCTTTAATTCACGTTGTTATTTGGGAGCCCCCTCTTCTCCCTTAGGATATATCGCAGTGACGGGCGGATCTAGGGAAGCCCCCCCCCCCCCCCCCCCCCCCCCTAACCCTTATTCTGCATCCTCCCTTACAATGAATTCTGGATCCACCACTGTACCACGTATCCATTTTGACTGGCATTTATTGTTACCAATACCCTCTCTTGTTGTTAACAAGAAATTCTTGCTTATTTTAGGCAACAATGGGTACCCTGTGACTCATTTCTGGGTTCATCAGGAGGATGGCATTTATTTTGAATCCAAAGGAACGCACGATCACTTCAGACCTCAAGCGAGAAGAGCAACGCCTGATAGAAGCTCAAATAACAAACAGAACAATGCTAAACAGAATAACGAACAGGAGGAAAATACAGAGGAAAAGCCAGAAAAACGAGAGGTAAAATCACGTGTTGCACAGGAGAATAACGTGTTTTTCCATGAGGCAACCACTTGCATTATCACGAAGTAATCACGAACGCTGCCTTGATTTATCAAGTGCACTATAACAAGGCAGCCGCTTGCGATGCCACGAAGCAATCACGAGCGCTGCAATATCATGAGACAGTTACATGCACCCAACAAGAAAATCACGTGCATTTCCTCTAAAAACAAACAAAAACCGTTTATTTCACGTGGTTTTCGGTAAAAATGAAGTAAATAATCACGTTCTCTTCTGTTTTACATGAGATGGTAATAAGAATTAAATAGCAAATTTGCTAAAACACCCGTGTGGTACGTGACCAAAATTGAGCTAATAACAACGTATTTCATCTTTTGTTTCTTTATAGAGTTCTTCTACATCGTCTGATGGAAAGAAATGCAAGTCTAGAAAACGGCCGCACGCGGAATACGATCATTTACTGGCGAAAGATGCGAGTGTTACCCATTTACCATCGTCGCTTTCTGTCGGCTTATTAAGAGGTTATTCATTGGACGAAGAAGATCAGTACATTTGTTTAACGTTACCAGAGTCAGAGACTCTCTTCCACAGAGCTTTGTCACATGATCAAAATAACATTACATACGGGAAACTTTACTTACTTTGCCAAACTTTCAACGACGTCGTTCCCGGATTTAACTTGCTAGAGACCCGTATGATATCTCGTAACGTCATGGGATGGCCTGTTGTCATGGCAACGCTGTACAGACAAGGGTCAAAGGAAGGACAAATTCATCACATGAAAACGTTGGCCCGTCTGTGTTCAACACCTGAGGAAGACTTTTTTTCGCCTAAGGTAAAAGAAAATGATGAGTTTTTTTTCTGAGTTTAGCCGTCACACTTTAGATATCTCTCGAAGATCCAAAAGTCAAAACCACTTTGTACAAAATAAACAGTACCATATTTAAGGACTTCATCCACAGACTCAAAAGTTAGAATCACCTTGTGCAGCATAATAAACATTATCACAGGTAAGTACGGTTCGTTAGCTTTATAACTGGCTGCTCTGAAGGATTTCATTCACAGATTTAAAAGTGAGAATGTTCCGTTATATCAGCACAATATAGTTAGCCAAAATACAGAATCTTTATATCAGTGAAAACCCAAAAATAGTGGTCCAGTTTTGTTTAAAGTTATTCTACTAGTGCTCTAAGAGTAAAACTGAGTGTCTTGGGCTGCAGACGGCCAGGATGGAAATGGATTGCATCTTGAAAAAATTGAGCTAATCTTTTCAAGTTTATCGCTTCTGTCTTGGAAAACTCGCTGAAACTATGATTATGGTTCATTTTCTCTAAGAAATTTCACTTAAGATATTCCTCTTAGTGTTCTTTTGGCATTTCGTGTACGACGAAGGTACTTAGTTTTAATTTGGAGCAGTTTTGATCCAAAAACCTCAAAATTACCATGACAGAGCTCCTTTAAGAATGGTTTAAAGTTGAGTGTCGAAAGTAATTTCGCTATTGCTTTGGTTTTACGTTATTACGCTTTGTGATTGGCTAAAAAATCTCGCGCCACTTTCTCAACCAATCAGAAACAAAACCGAACCCAATTGTAACTCGATAATTTGCGTTTTCCCGCGCTTTAATAATACCTGTTACATCCTCTTAAATCCTCATCCTTTCCTCACTCGCAGTGGCAGATGGTTATTCACGACTTCCCCGCTGACCAGTCCCAAATTGTGACCGAGGCGATAGTGAACATGATCATCAATTCCCAAGTACAGACGCTACTCAAAGTATTCCAGTACAAAAGTGTAAGCTCCCTGTACAAGATGCTCAGGGAAAAAATTACCAGCAGTCTTCAGAGTTATGACACGCACTTTGAGTTGTGCAAGCGAGAAATCGTTTCCAGGCTCCAGGACCCCGTACTCACGATGAAGTTCCGAGATATGACGCAAAGGCTCATGGGAAGCAAGTGCACCACGCAGGAATATGTGAGCACGGACTGCATGTTGTCTGGTGAGCAAAATGTACTTTATGTAGTTCAAAACAAAATGACCCTGAGAAAATTTGAGAGGCCCGCAAGCGGAAATGTAAAGGAATTTTCCAATAGATTTTCAGTTAAAAAAAAGGTCCACGACGCGTACACGCGTCTACCCGTCACCAAATGAATTGTTCCTAAATTTCACGGGGCGTGTTCAAACGTACTTGATTGATAATTGACATAAGTGACGTAGCCCTTACATCACTAATTCGAAAATTCACTCTTACCATCCATGGTGTACCCCATATTGAAGGATGCGTAGTGTAAAACTATCGGAAACCTTACGACCAACTTCTATCGTCTATCCCGCTCTTAAAATGCTAATCTAACTTATTTGTTTCTATTTTATGACAGGGGGTATATTTGGTTCGGTCATTCGAGAATTCTGGAACTTTTGGGGAAGCAACATTGTTGCTCCAAAAGTATTTTCTGTGGCTGGAGAGCTGGTAGGAAGCAGAGAAAAGTCTGAACAATGGCAAAGAAGACAAACAGGTGAGGTTAAGGATGATTTTCATGTAATACTTTGTTCGTGAATTACTTCACTGCTTTTGTCAATGGTAGTCCACAAAGATATGCTTATTATTATTATTTTAAAACGCTTTAATTTGCTGTGATTGATCTGGTCACAGGAAAACCAGGCTTACAAGAAAACCTGGGCTTCCTGTCGTCAAAAGATAGATATTCAACATCCATAAGAAAACTTTACATGCTCTGTTGAAAAGGGAAGTAATTATTGGAAGGTAAATGAGAGCTTAGAAAATAATCCGTCGTGAAGTTGAATTTTCAACGTAAAACTTGTAATCATTTTCAATTCGCTTTAATAAAAGTATTCATTTTGTTTCTCCTTCGAACTTTTTTAGCGCTATTTTTATTAATTATATCTAAATTCGTAATTTTTATAGTTTTGTAAATTAGAGTAGTGTTATAAAGGGCCACAAGTTTATTAGCTTTGCTATTTAGTGCAACCCTCTTTAAATAAAGACTTTATTATTATTATTATTTTTATTATAGGCCTAGACTTTTCCAGTGATCCTAAGAAAGTAACCTTACAGCGCATGAGCGAGGTAGTGGTCACGTGGTGTCACTATCAGTCAGACCATTGGCCGAAATCAGGTTAGTGACGTCATTCCCATTGTTTTTTTGTTTTTTTCATTAAATGCCTCTAAATTCAATACTATTTAATAGTCCTTTTTACAGTTGTGTGCTTGGTGACCTTGCCTTTGAGTGGAAGCGAGGCTGGAGGTGACCTTGCTTTGATACAAACCTTGGAGCTTTTCAGATGTAAATTTAGCTAGTTAGCATGAGAAAAGCATTATTAACATATGAAAGGCAGAAAGGTTTGTATCAAAGCAAGGTCACCTCCAGCCTCGCTTCCACTCAAAGGCAAGGTCACCAAGCACACAACTGTAAAAAGGACTATTCTCAAGCACATGCAAGTTAAAAACAAGCTAAAATTACGCTACGCTATCGGAGAAAACATGGTAAATTAACGTGGTACTCCACTGTTTAATATATAAACCAATCACAACCACAATTCCTTTACTCTTAACAAAATTCGAGATTAAAAAGTCTATGTCGACTCTTTTGTACTAAAAACGTCTAGGACATTTTCTATCAGTTTGAAAGTAGAAGGAAAACAGCAAAAAAGAACTCATTCAAGTGCAACTGATTGACGCGCGCGAAACTTAGGTGTCCAATTACAGCTATCCAATTACAAAAAGTTGTAATTGGATAGCTGTAATTGGATACCCACGTGACCGCGCCAATTACGTAAGAAATAGGCGCGCGGATGACCAATCATAATCGAGAATTTTGTTATTGATACGATTAACCTTATAAACTCAGATGATAAAACCAGATTTTCGTGTTTCACTGCCTCACCGACGCAGCACCACAGTTTCTATAGCAACTAACCCCTTTAATTATTACATAAACTATATGATTATTTCCTGGAGTGGGAAGCGTCAAGTTAATAGTTAATGTAACAAAGAAAGTAAGAAATTTCAAAATTTCAAAATAAGTTGATCGACAAAAACAAAGCGAATCTAACCCGTAACTAACTTAGCTGTTCATTTTTCTTTCAGTTGTGCAAGAAAGTATGGCGAACTTCTCACATCTAAGACCCGGAGAGAAGGGACTCCGTTTAAGTATTGAACGACCTGGGTCTGCATTTCACAGACCAGCGACTTATTCAAGTTTGCACATGCCCAGATTTCACTGGATGTGAGGCCACGAGAGTGATTCAAAGAAGATGTAAATAGAGAATTTTTTAAACAAGTTTTACAGGTTGTACTTGGCAAGAAATTTTGCGTTGGTGCAATTGACAAGAAATACAAAAATGCCGCTTTAACCTTTTCACTCCCAAAAGTGAAAAAGACGATAACTGGACAACATTCTCAAATTTTGTGTTGTAAAATATTGTAAAACAAACAGCAACACGGGAGAGAACTACTAAAGAGTCTAAACAGCACAACAAGAAAGTACTGCTTAATAGCTTCAACTTGAAAGGTCATACTTTAGGATTTCATCCCAAGCCCAAAAGTTAGAACCACCTTGTATGTACAGCACAATAATAATAAATAGTACCCATGACCATTCGCCACTTTAGAAAGGAAACTGGGCCGAGTGAACTTTCGCAACGACTTCTGGGATCATTACATGGGACGCCTCTTTTGTCTCTGTCCCCAGTAGCAGTCCCAGAAGTCGTTGCGAAAGTTCACTCGGCCCAGTTTCCTTCTCGTTTCTAAAGTGGCGAATAGGAATGTACTGCTCAGTAGCTTTCAATTTTATGTCCCCACTTAAGGATTTCATTTACAGAATCAAAAGTTAGACCCACTTTGTATAGAATTATAAACAGCACCACAGGTAAGAAGTGCTTGATAAATTTTGAATGGTCACACTTTAGAATTTCATCCACGGCGTAAAAGTTACAAACACCTTGTGTAGCATAATACACAGCACCACAGAAACTTATTAATCACTAGCTCTTATTTGAATAGTTTTACTTTAGGACGTGAAAGTTAATAAACAGCACTACAGAAAAAAAATCCATGGAAAAAATCCATAGACGTGAAAGCAGAAACCCATAAGTGGGTTGCAACGTGCAACTGCCTCTTGTACGCTTCAAAACAAGCATCCGATTATTGAATTTGCTAAGAAGCTATTACAGCCATATTTGGAAAATCAAGATAAAAATATTAACCAATCAATTCACTAGAACAACTTGCTTCCAATCTCCCTGGACCGAGGGGTTTCCAAATATGGTACTAAACAAAAAATGAATATTCGGAAGCTGTGAATGCGCGTTACACGTTTCAACCCACTTATGGGTTTCAGGTGAAAGTTAATAAACAGCACTACAACACTACACTAAATGGAGTGGTGACACTTCAGGATTTTATTAAAAAAATTGAAAGTTATACGAAAGGGTTTTTATTTTGGGAGTGAAAGGATTATGATATTAGATGAAAATGCACCAAAAATGTATCCAGTCATAAAACAGTGACAGTGAGAAAGACAGTTAGATATTCTCACTTTAATTTAAATTATGGCTTTTGAATTACGCACTGTAAGTGCGAAATACTGTGTTCGGTTAAAAACCTTGCTATTTGAACAAACCTATTTATTATAAATGTAAGGATATTTCAGCTTTGATTTTCTATTATTGCATTTTATCAATTACTATTGGTTTAAGACACGTGTTTTGGAACCATTTAATCTCGTACCCAGATCTTACTCGACTCGTGCTTGTACTGAAACACCGTGGGAGATCTGGGAACGAAATTAGGAATTGCTCCCAAATAGGAGTATTCGGAGTGGGCGGGTTATCGTATTTTTTAATCAATTCTCTGTTTTAAGTAATGATCCGCATAAGAAGGATAGCTCTGAACGGCAATGGAATGTCAAACACGATGGAATGTCAAGATTTTTCATTGTTACAACTAGTGATCTCATTGGCTTAGACTCAAAAACCTCTAAAAAGTTAAGGTTCAAGGTGCATTTTGTCTAATTTTTTTAAGGTTTCAAGTAATTTGAGACCCAATCGCACAACATACAGTTTTTAAAAGAAATTGTATTTGGGGAACTTCATCAAATAAGCAAAATTATTAGCTATTGTCTTCTGCTATTCTGATTGGTTAAGCACGAACATTTCCTAAAATTTATTTGACGCAAATGGATTTTCTTTATTTTTATAATGAAATATAATTATTAACCATCAGCTCCTCCTCTATTCTTGAAATCAAAGATATTCTATGTGGGAAAGAGCTAATGCCGCAGAACAATGAAGTTTGCTATCGTTCTTATGTGAAACAATACTTAATGTTCTATAGCTGTTACGAAACTATGATAAAGTTCAACAATCGTTTGGTCTTTATCATTTGCTCGCGTCCTTAGGTAACTTACACATGTACGTATTGGGGACCTATATTTGTCGTCTTGTCTGAAATTGCATGAAGCGTACGCGCCATTTGGAACATTAACGTAAACGATGCTGTACACTTCGTTGTTGTTAGTGTTTTGCCCATTGCTTGAACATGGAATTAGTATTCGTTGATAAGAAAAAGGAAAGAAAATTAAATTATATTCAAACTGTATTGAATTTTAAAGTAAATATGGATTTAATTTCATGACTCTCGTGGAATAGAGCGTTTTCACTTGACGTCATAGCCGCCATATTGGTGTTCCCGTACAAAAGAATTTTAATTAACTTCTTTTGTTAGGAACACCAACATGGCTGCCATGGCCGTTGTCATTTGAGTCCCACGGGACTGAAGGTCACGTGAGTGAAAAGGCTCTATAGATCGTGCAGCAGTATAATTTACTCCCCATAACTGTAGCCGGTGTATGGCCGCCCCTCTTCCCTCGACGAGGAATATTGGCGGATACCCGACATCCATTTTATACCACGTGACGTGTTTTACCCAGTAAGATTGCAAGAAAATAAAGCGGTGGGTTATAAAAGCTGATAGCCTGGTAACAGGGAACCAATCAGAACACAGAATTACTCATATTCAGGGCAACGACAATATCTTTTAAGGGGGAGGGGAGAGTAAGTTATACATTGTTGTACGAGCCTTGTTTTCGTATTTGGTTTTTCCTTAAAATTTATATACACGGCCATAAAGCCATATTGAATATTAAGAAAAAATGTTTGTATTAATATCGTTGTAAAAGTAATTTAGGAAGATAATGATGACTATTTAATAAATAAAATTTACAAAACATTTTTAACTCGTGAATTGAGCGAGTTATAGCAGTTGCCCTGGGGACATTCTTCACTCGATTGGTCGGTCAATGGGTCAAGGAACACTGTCGCGCCGAAATAGAAAAATTTTGCTTAGCTTATTTCCACGTTATATCGCCAAATGACACCAAATATACAACGCAGTTGGATAAAAAATTCTATTCAGCAATAATGGAGCAATGGAGATAAAGTGCAGGATTGCAAGGATTAATTGAAGTGGATTACAGTCCATGAAATTTGATTTACTGACAGGCGGTCAAGAAATCAAACTTGCCATTCTTGTAAAATTTTGACTTTTCTTTTTGTCTGTTTAGTTCATCACTTTTGGCGATGGTTTCTTCCAATTTCAAGATAATGAAGTAAGCTTAAAGCAAGCTCCTGGTGATAATCACGAAAACACGATATTTCAGCCGGGATAGTGTTCCTTAAACATCGATCCGCGATATGTGATGGTCACCTGCCTTACCCATCGGGATGGTGTTAGAGTTAGCGGAGGGTTGGGACTTGGGCGCAAGGAGTGGGACTCGGTGAAGCAGAACGCCAAGGAGAGGGAAAGAATTGAACATTTCTTATTCACAAGTTGGCTCATAGGAGCCTTTGATTGCTGGACAAACTCATTACAGCTTAATGTCGTTTCATTTCAAACTCAAGTGAACGTCAAATAAATAGAGGATATTACATGGCCGCGCGAAGATACGAAATTTCGTTGTTACACTCCTCTGACCGCGCGCTAAGAAAAACAGTTTCAAAAACTTATTTTTATGAGATTACTGTCGTGTAATAAAAAATTTATTCAGCGAAAGGTTGTGTAATACGGCTGGGCATTTTTACTCGTCAGTTTTTATTTTTTTCTCGCCTAAAGGCTCAAAAAATAAAAATAAAAACTGACTCGTAAAAATACTCAGCCGTATTACACAACTTCCCGCTGAATAACCTCTATTTATTTTATAATTTACAGAGTGGTCAACTGCTTAGTTAGCCTGTTCCAGGCTCCGAGATAGTGGGGAACGCGCGAAGTAAAAAAAAAGGGGAAAAGTTGCGGGGGAACTGAGGAGAAGGCGTCCGCCGACCAGTTCCCCCTCGATTTTTCTCTTTTTTTACTTCGCGCGTTACCCACTATCTCGGAGCCTGGAACAGGCTACTGCTTAGTAAGAAGTAAGCAACTTTAACAAGAAAACTGAATCGACATTTCTGTTTATTTAAAGCACGTTCTGTTGAAGAAAATACATATTTTTACACTCACAAGATTTTTTTGTCGATCAAATAACAGAAAACCATTAAAAGGTTACGCTTGTGGCTTTCTAACGACAACCGTGCTTTTTAAAAACATGTTTCTTTGAATAAAATAGATTTTATTTACACTAGGAAAACTCTTTGCACATTCTTGTTACTGACCAGAGGAACACTTACATAATTTCTCATTTATAAACAAAACAGTTCAAAATCGAGTTAAAGTTCATGGCTTTCCATACTCAAAATTAGCGTAGTCGTTTACCATGTCACAGAAGCCAATGTAGTTGAAGTCATGCTTGTAACCAAGGACAACGAGAAATTTCTTCTTAATCACCAGAAATTCCCTCGCGCTCACCAGGCTCCCCAGGTCAAGCTCGCTCAGGACGCGGTGAAACTGGAACTGAGAGACAGTGCCATTGTGCACACGGTCGTAATCCTCAAAAAGCGGGAAAATCTGAATGCGGCGAATACGTACGCGGTCTGCTAATCGGTGCATGACAATTTCAAGGACATTTTCCTCTTCGGTGGTGAGTTTGTGATCTGCGCCTTCGATGTTGGGACGGAACTGAATGGGGACGACCAGGGGTGCTTTTTCAAGGTCTAAGGGGCAAAATGAAGCAAGTTGTTAGTTGAAGTAATGAGCAATGAGTTACATCGAATCATTAATCTGACTGGATGAAATCCTAAAGTGTGACCATTCAAATGAAAGCTATTGAGCAGTACTTTCCTGTGGTGCTGTTTATTATGCTGTATAAGGTGGTTATAACTTTTGAGTCTGTGGATGAAATCCTAAAGTGTGACCATTCAAATGAATGCTACTGAGCAGTACTTTTCTGTGGTACTGTTTATTATGCTGTACAAGGTGGTTCTAACGTTTGAGTCTGTAGATGAAATCCGCCTAAAGTGTGACCATTCAAATGAAAGCTATTGAGCATTATGAGCATTATTGAGCATTATTGTTTATTATGCTGTACAAGGTGGTTCTAACTTTTGAGCCTGTGGATGAAATCCAACAGTATGACCATTCAATTGAAAGCTACTGAGCAGTACTTTCCTGTGGTACTGTTTATTACGCTGTACACGGTGGTTCTAACTTTTGAGTCTTTGGATTAAATCCTTTAGTGTGTCCATTGAAATGAACAATTGAGGAGTACTCTCCAGTGGTACTGTTTATTATACTGTAAAAGGCGGTTCTAACGATTGAGTCTGTGCATGAGATCCTACAGTATGACCATTCAATTGAAAGCTATTGATAGTCATTGAGCAGTATTCTTATGTGGGGCTATTTATTTTGCTGTGTAAGGTGGTTCTAATTGTTGAGTTTGTGGATAAACGAAAGCTTATTTTTTGTCCAAGTCAATCAGTTCTTTAAGCTTGTCTTTTGAACACCTCCTCAGTGCATTTGGTTGCGTGACATTAAACGTTAATGCAGTCATCCAGCTTTTGAACTGAGGATTTGCGATTATAAATCAATGAACTCTTTACCCTTTCGAATTCTTTGTCTTTTTGAATTCACAAATGGCAGGTGTGCCATCAGGTCCATCAGTGAAAGCGCCTACCATTTGTGTTTTGGAGACCGATCTCACTTCTCAATTGAATTACAAACCACATCTACCGGGGAACAAGGAATTTACGCCACACAATAGACCACTTGGAAAAAGAGTGATAGCCTGAGGCGAGAGGGACAGCACATTGGATTGTGGGATTGAAAAGAAGCCACACTGTTCTCAAGTTCATGATGGAAGTAATTTTTGTACTTTTCTAAAAAAAACGTTCCATTGTTAAATGCGCAGCCACTCGCCCCAAACTGTTACTCTTGTTCGAAATGGTCTATGACAGAGCTCCTGTGTATGGTACTTAGTCAACTATTACGTACTGTTTAAGGTGAAAACAGACTCGATGTCCTCCACAAATGCTTTATAGTTCACATAGTCAGGGTAGCCAATCGCAGTGTACCTGAAAGAGAGAGACTCAACTTTGACTATAACTCTTTTTCAACCAATCTGCGGTAGAACTAAAACCACGTGTTTTCCCGCGCTTGGCGCTGGCTGCATGTATTTGCTTCGAGTTCTGATTGGTTCATTTGATTCTCTGCGTCTGTTGTGATTGGCTCTCTTCGAAGCGGTCACCCTCGGGGAATAGCCAAATGACCGCTTATTATATGTAATCACATGGGTCCGAGTAAATTAAGGATTAATTTCACGCGTTTTCAGGATTTTGTCATTATTTCTACGTCAATTAACAATACGCAGTATACAGCTTAAGGAAAATCAATTTGAGAAATACTAAATATAAACTGTGGATAGTCAATTGATTCGCAAAAAATATTACTTGGAGGTAAAAACAAGTAGTTGTATCATAAATGAATCTTGAATTGACGTCATCTTATTAGCATTTTGTAAATTCAAATCTCTATAACTCACTAACGCGACGTTAAAAACAAGAAATATTTCGCTATTCGACTTTTCAACGTACATAGAGTTAATTTAGCGAAAAAAAAAAATTGGGGTTAGGTGCACGTTAAGAAAAAATGCCCTCTGTCTCAGCCAATCAGCATTCAGTAATTTTGCCCGCTATGTTATAAATGGAGGGTGACCGCTTAATAAAGGTGTGAATGTTTTAATTCTACGACACTAAATAAGAATTCATAAGCAGAACTATTGCGAAATTACATTCGACACTCAACAGACCTCTTCAGCTTGTATGATTTGTTTTCCCAATGTAGGTCATGTGATGTACTCAAGGGAATTTGTCCTTTGTCTTTTCATAAATTATGCATACATATGCACGTGAAGAAAACAAAATTTAAAAGAAACAGTTCTCTAGGGTAACATCACATGATCTACATTGGGAAAACAAAACATACAAGCTAAAGAGGTTTATTGAAAACCGCTCTATGATAAAAAAACAATTCTCGTTCCGGCGCCAAAACACACCTGAAAATCAACTGTTCGACCTCAACTTTTGTGAGTTTAAGTGAAGATAGATCCATCGCTCTGGGAAAGACCGTCTTTAATATTCTGCCGGTGCGAAGTTTGTCGTAATCCTTAAAAAACTCGGACAACCTCATGCGTTCTTTCATCACTCGACACTTAATCTTGTACATGATTTTATCGAAGTCGTCATCCCCCAAGTCAGGAAGATGTTTCTGGTTAGTCAGTTTTAGATCTTCTAATCTTTGTAGATACTTCATTTCTTGTTTCTCGGATGGCTGCAAGACAGAAAGTTGGTTATTGCTTATTGATTATTGTGATAAGAAGAATCTGTGACCAACCCGGAGGGTTGTGAGGTGGGTCGAACCTTTAAGGGGTCAAAATTTGTAGATTGGTACCGCTTAGGGTGCTAAAATCTAAAATTACCACCGTTAGAATTATCGCGGTACCTTTTAGGGTATTGAACCGAATTGAAACACATGACTACATATAGTGGGGCTTGCCTCGTCGGGACCTCGTGTCCGTTCGCTTGCCCCTTCTCAAACTCTCCTTTTTGTTCTCTATGTGGTACTGTTCAGTTTTGTCTTTTGTTCTAATAATTGTATACATTCAGTGAGTTTGAATAAAGACTGTAATTAATTAACAGGAAGCTCATGTGTTGTTTTAGAATTGGTACCTCTTAAGGTGAAAATTAATTTGAGCCACAAGATTCTGGTACCTTTTCGGTTCCTTTTTCAAACATTTTCGACGATCAGAGTCCCCCCCCCCCCCCCCGTCTCCCTACCCACCGGGAGCTACTTAAACAGGCTGAACAAGATGGTTCATCAAAGGCGCCTTTAGCTCCAAAGCTGTTTTCAATCGAGTGTCGCAAGTAATATCGCTTTGTGATTGGCTAAAAAATTTCGCACCACTTCCTCAACCAATCAGAAATAAACCAAAACCAATCGTAACTTGCACGCACGCGTTTTCCCGCGCTTGGCGTCGGGTACATGTATTCCTTTGAACTTTGATTGGCTCATTGGAAGGACTGTCTGTGTCGTGATTGGCAAAAGTAATTACTTTGGTTTTGGTTTAACGACACTCAATTGAAAACCGCTATATAACAGACATTTTTCCGGCACGGAACAGAGATGTGGGTGTGAGTGTAGCGTATTAACACAGGCATTTTAGATGCAATTTTTGTCGCACTTTTCGATGCATTTCAAATCGTGTTGCAAAGCTGACATTTTCCGCAGATGCCCTAAGCAAGTTACAGACGTGTTGAAAATGAACTAGAAACGTTTAAGATGCGTTTTTGTCTCTCACCTGAAGATCGTCAAGGAACTGTATATAGTTGAAGCCAATATCGTCTGAGTAACGGGACTGCAAAATCTGACAAAGAAAAGCACACAAACGATAAGCATACGAGCGCAAAACACCCCACCACTATGAAAATGAGCACTACTCTAATACAAAAAGGTGATTTAAAGTGAACTTTGGTCAGTTGGTACAAGTGTTGCATCAGTATCGCAAGGTCACGTGTTTCCGCAATAACAGATCAAGGGGAGGGACTTAGTCGTTCTAACTTTGAGTGTGAATTAAATCCTACAGTATAACCATTCAAATGAAAGCTTGAGCAGTACTTTCCTGTGGTGCTGCAAGGTGGTTCAAACTTTTGAGTCTGTGGATGAAATCCTACGGTGTAACTATTCAAATGAAAGCTATTGAGCAGTATTTTCCTGTAGTACTGTTTATTATGCTGTACAAGGTCGTTCTAACTTTGAGTGTGAATTAAATCCTGCAGTATAACCATTCAAATGAAAGCTATTAAACAGTAATTTCCTGTAGTACTGTTTATTATGCTGTACAAGGTCGTTCTAACTTTGAGTGTGAATTAAATCCTGCAGTTTAACCATTCAAATGAAAGCTATTAAGCAGTACTTTCCGATGGTACAGTCTACTATGTTGTACAAGGTGGTTCTAACTTTTGAGTTTGTGGATGAAATCCTACAGTGTGACCATTCAAATGAAAGCTACTGAGCAGTACTTTCCGGTGGTACAGTCTACTATGCTGTACAAAGTGGTTCTAACATTTGAGTCTGTAAATTAAATCCTACAGTGTAAACATTCAAATGAAAGCCACCAAGCAGTACTTTTATGATACTTCAAACAGTTCTCTTTCATTACCCTAATCTCTTCAGGATCATCCGTCAGGTCCAGTGTGTGAAGACATTGACTGGCTTGGATCTTTGTTACATGACCATTGTTGTGCCTGTAGAAGTTGCAAAAAATCGTTGTTTTCTTGTTTGGTGCACAGTCATCTTACTTATCAAACTCTTTAGCGGAGCAGTTGTCAAGAGAGTGTCATGAAACCAAGACCACAGAAACTCTGACCAATCACAACAGAGACAGATAATTCAATGAACCAATCAGAACTTGAAGCTTATACATGTAGCTGCCGCCAAGCGCGGGAAAACGCGTGCGAGTCAGTCAAGATTGGTTTTATCTCTGATTGGTTGATAAAGTGGTGCGAGATGTTTTTAGCCAATCACAAAACGTGGTAATGGAAAATCAAAGCAATCGCGAAATTACTTTCTACACTCACTTGTGGGGGGAGGAGGCGGGGGGTCAAAACCTCCCGTTTCTCCCGCTTTTCCCGTACTTTTGTCTCCCGACCTCCGCCCTGATACACGTGTACATGTGTCATGTCATCTCATTCATGATCTATGACGTAACCGACTTGAAAAGGTTTTCAATTTCACCGGAATTAATGCGGTTTTTTTTAGCTCGAGTACGAATTCACATTTTCTTTAATATAAAATTTTGTTTAAGCCTCGGAGGACGTTAAATGGAAGTCAAAAACGTTGTTGGGTTCGTGTTTTTGACTGGATGATAAGCAATAATAAATAACGAACGCTTGCCTTTTTTAATTTCTCTCCCACTTTTCGTCCTCGTAGAGATTCCGCTTACCGCCCTTTCTTCTCCCGTCTCCCGTACCCCTCCGCTCCCTGCCGCCCCCCCTACTCACTTGAAAACCGCTCTTACAATGATTATATGTAATGCATGCTTCATAAACTAGAGCAAGAGGACTAGCTTAATACCATGCTTTTATCAACTCACTCAAATCATTTACAAACATGTCATATCTAATCTCTCGCTTAAATTATCATCCACTTACTTATCAAAATCTTGGAAGCAAGGCTTGGATAGAATTCTTTGTTCGATCAGCTTTCTGCGCATGCGCTGTGTGATTCGCTCCAAGAACTCCTCGTCCTTCTGGGATAGCCGGTCCGAGCTCGCCCCAGGCCTCCTCATTTCGAAGGTCTCCATGGCGGGAACTTGGTATGTTGGAGCCTTCTCAAGACCACGCCGTGTGAACACTGAAGAGAGAAATATGATAGTGTGAACACTACATATATCAGCTTATATCGTGTGGTTTTATTTTCTCGCCAGATTTCATTCACGGCAAGACTTCTGTTTGCATTCCGAGTAGAATGGGTTTAGGCTTTAAAACACCGGAAACGAATAAATTATCGGATATTTGTATACGTTTGCGTCTTCGCTCATTTGGGAGCTTTGGATTTGAGTACGAGTACGAGATTGAGCACGAGTACGACTTTTGAATATAAAGCCAGTAACAACCCCAGAGCTGTCCGTCTTCCTGTTGCTGACCAGAAGACAAGAAGACTCTGGGTATAAAATTGGGCTGATAAATGGTTATCTAAAGCACGCGAACTAGGTTTTAAAAGTCGTACTTGTACTCAATCTCGTACACGAAGTCCGATCTAAATTTCCCTATTGTTGTCATGGAAAACGAAAACGCCCGCCGAAGTGAAGACAAAATGAGGTTTGTAAAAAAGGGGTTCGTGTTCACTATTAGTGTGGACGGATGAAATCCATATGAAAAGCTTAGTGTGGACACGGATATTTTGGTACGTTTTTGGCGTCATGAAAACGAAGAGTTTTAAAAGGGAAATATTAACGTAAGTATGAATATCTTTATTCACTTCGAAGCAGTGCCCGACACTTCTTGATATGATATAAAGAGAAGTAAAACGTTTTTTCACAAACGTTTCGGGTTTAGCCCTTCATTAGAGTGATAAAGCCTTGAGCAGAGTGTAATCTAGTCTACGAATAGCCGCCTGTCATCGCTTCCGGCCGCTAGGGGCGTCGCCTTCTCGCGCGAACGCCTCCAGAGGCCGCGGGAGCAATAAAAGGCGGATGTATTGGGACAGCCAATTCGGTGAGTTATCCTTCGTGAGTTACAGCAGTAAATTATCATATGGCGAGTTACAAAAAAACTTGAAAATTTAAGATCTAGCCGCAAGATGTTAAATTTTCAAGATCTTGCAGGCAAGATCTTGAAAATTCAAGATCATGCAACTCTTTGGCGTTAACTCACTACTGGTAACTCACCATTGCTAACCTACCGCCTTGTTACACTCTGCTGTATTCGCAGGCCTAGTGTAATCAACTTAGTACAGCCTGTTACTCACCGATTTCAGTATCAGTCAGGAATCTGGTCCACATGACGTTGCCAGGAATCTTTGGATCTCTGTAGTACTCAGCTAGAACTTCAAACTGTTCATTCGTCAAGTTAGGTTGACCCATGGAACTCAAGCATCTGCGAAACTTGCTTCGGCTGATTGAGCCGTGACGAAGAGGATCAAAATCTTGAAAATACTCCTCTACCTAACATGGCAAAAATTTTCGAAAAGAAGCATTGATGAGGAATATATGATCTTTGCGCAATGCGGCTCCTAAACTTTCAAGGATTAACGATTGGACGATTAGCGGCCACCGTCAATATGTCACTTTTCCCCCCCACTAATTAGGGCCTCTTCTTATGAAAGCACGGTTACCAGGAAAAATTATTTCGTGTGTTCATATGGAAAATTTCAGCCCGGTAACCGAGATGAAATTGTGTATGTGATAGCGTGCACGAAAATATTATATCATGATTTCTTCTCTGTAATTCTTATATCTTCAGATTCTTTATATCTTTACTCATTCAGAATCGAGAAATCATTTTTGATCAAAAAGGTCTAAAAATATAGCTCGAAATGATGATAATCTTGTCAGAGACGCACGCGTATTTAAAATTATTTCTCATCCCGGTAACCGGGCTGGCCTGTTTATATGGCAGCGTTTAGCAAGTAGACGACATTTGCGCTAATGTGGTTTCGTCTGAATTAGTTCGAAACTACCTCCGTCGTAAGATAGCTTTAATCATGCTCAGAATAAACATGTTTCGATCGCGATTCGCGAAATGCGCCGCCTGAGGTGAACACTTTTCATAGTGATACATGTTTCATTGTGACCAGACTAAACATTTTTCGCCCTAGTGTGAACACGGCATAATTGAACTGAACATTTTTTCCTTAGGGTGGACACGGCATAATTGAACTAAACATGTTTCGCTCTAGTGTGAACACGGCTTAATTGAACTAAACATGTTTCGCCTTAGTGTGAACACGGCTTAATTGAACTAAATATGTTTCGCCCTAGTGTGAACACAGCATCAGTATCCTTAGGTATGGGCCGTGTGCAAAGGTTCACTCACCCTGAGTCTGTTTACTAGTACGTAATGCTTAATGCGATCGATCAACTCCTGTCTGTCAACTGAGCTCAGGTCCAAAGGGCGTGGCTCTTCACTCTCACTTGAGGGTCTGGTGATAAAAAAATAAGTTCACTGGAATGCATCACTCACTGAAGAATCACTAAAGTTTTGAAGACCGACCATACTGGGGAGGGCTCATCTTTGGATAACGATTATTGCTACAGGGAATTTTGCGTATCATGAAGGGTTGAGCTTAATATTACAGTGGATCCTCCATTAAGGGAACACCATCGGGACCAGGAGAAGTGTCCCCTTAATGGAAGCGTCCCTTAAATAAAGGTGATAATTACAAAGATTATATGAGCGTTTTGCCGACCGGGACCAGGGGAAGTGTCCCCGTAATAGAGGTGTCCCTTTAATAGAGGTGATAATTACAAAGATTATATCAGCGTTTTGCCGGCCGGGACCAGGAGAAGTGTCCCCTAAATAGAGATATCCCTTTAATAGACTGAGGTGATAATTACAAAGATTATGTGAGCGTTTTGCCGACCGGGACCAGGAGAAGTGTCCCCTTACAAGAGGTGTCCCTTGAATAGAGGTGATAATTACAAAGATTATATGAGAGTTTTGCTGGCCGGGACCAAGAGAAGTGTCCCCTTAATAGAGCTGTCCCTTTAATAGAGGTGATAATTACAAAGATTATATGAGAGTTTTGCTGGCCGGGACCAAGAGAAGTGTCCCCTTAATAGAGCTGTCCCTTTAATAGAGGTGATAATTACAAAGATTATGTGAGCGTTTTGCCGACCAGGACGAAAAGAAGTGTCCTCTTAATGGGGTGTTTGATGGAGGTGATAATTAGAACGTTATAGGTGCGTTTCGCCGACTGGGACCAGGAGAAGTGTCCCCTTAATAGAGGTGTTCCTTTAATAGAGGTGATAATTACAAAGATTAGATGAGAGTTTTGCCGGCCGGGACCAGGAAAAGTGTCCCCTTAATAGAGGTGTCCCTTTAATAGAGGTGATAATTACAAAGATTATGTGAGAGTTTTGCCGGCTGGGACCAGGAGAAGTGTCCCCTTAATAGAGGTGTTCCTTTAATAGAGGTGATAATTACAAAGATTATGTGAGAGTTTTGCCGGCTGGGACCAGGAAAAGTGTCCCCTTAATAGAGGTGTTCCTTTAATAGAGGTGATAATTACAAAGATTATGTGAGAGTTTTGCCGGCTGGGACCAGGAGAAGTAAGGGTACACTAGGTGACACTAGGTGTCCCAAAGTTAAAGTTACACCGTAGAGTTCTTTTTGCACCAGAAAACGTTTCTAGACGTAAAACTTACGGCATCGTGAAGTACGGACTGGGCCAGAGATTGTTGACTGAAATGAGAAAGGACAATAAAAGTTGCAAACGAAAACGTAAAACAGGTTTTCTTACTTGTCCTTTTTTTCAAAGTCTGAAATGGTAGTCGCTGTCCCGGTGTATTCTAAAGAAAGAAAAGACAAATCAAAGATATGTTATAACACGAGAATACTTCAATAACACGCGAACTCTTAAAGTAGCTATGTCATGGTGATTTTGAGGTTTTGGGGTCAAAACGGCCCCAAATTAAAACTAAGTACCTTTGTCGTACACAAAATGCTTATAGAACACTAAGAGGAAGATATCAAGTGAATTTTAGAACAGAATTTTCAGAGACAGCAGCGATAAACTTGAAAAAAATAGCCCAATTTTTTCAAGATACAATCCATTTCCATCCTGGCCATCTGCGGCTCAAGTAGCCTGTTCCAGGCGTTCAGATAGTGGGGAAAGCGCGAATAGTTGGGGGAAGGCGCGAAGGAAAGCGAGCCAAAAAAAAGCGGGGAGATTGGGGAAAGGAAGCGAGGCTCGTCTCCCCGCATTTTTTTCGCTCGCTTTTCTTCGCGCCTTCCCCAACTATTCGCGCTTTTCCCACTATCTGAACGCCTGGAACAGGCTACGGCTCAAGACACTTATTTTTACTCTTAGAGCACTAGTAGAATTATTTTAAACAAAACTGCATCCTTATTTTTGGATTTTCACTGATATAAAGATGTATTTTAGCTTTTTAAAGTAACGCTAAAAATGTGACATAGCCCCTCTAAATTCAAAACTCATCGAACAGTTTCGTTTTTTTCCTGCCGCAAATATCTTAGCGGACCTGTCAGGAAACATTGATACTTTACGCAAAGTGGTCAAAAGGTCATGTTTGTAGGTTGTAATAAAATACAAAAAAAATGTTTGTAGGTTGTGATTGCTAGATTTTGTTCCATTTTGTCAGTTCTGTTTTGAGGAGTCGCCATAATTATGATTGACGGCAGCGTAAAACGTAAACTCGAAGCAAATACATGTAGCCGGCGCCAAGCGCGGGAAAACCCGTGCTAGCAAATCACGATTGGTTTTAGTTTTACTTCTGATTGGTTAAGAAAGTAGCGCGAGATATTTCAGCCAATCACAAAGCGTAGCAATGCAAAACCAAAGCAATTGCGAAATTACTTTCGATACTCAATAGAGCAGTTTTCAATTGACTGTCGAAAGTAATTACACAATTGCTTTGGTTTTGCATTGCTACGCTTTGTGATTGGCTAAAAAAATCTCGCGCCACTTTCTCGACCAATCAGAAGTAAAACCAAAACCAATCGTGACTTGCTCGCACGCGTTTTCCCGTGCTTGGCGCCGCCGACATGTAATTGCTTCGAGCTCTGATTGGTTCATAGGATTGTTTACGACTGCTGTGATTGGTCAGAGTAATTACTTTGGTTTTGGTTTTATGACACTCAATTGAAAACTGCTCTATGAAAACCGCTCTAAACGGAAGTTTAATTAAAACAAATGAATAGAGATTTTCGATTTGCGGCTACAAACAGCAATTTGAAACTAATGGTACCAGGCGATAATAACACAGACACGCTTCACTGTGTAAAGCAAAAATACGAAAATCATATAAGTCTCTCAAAAAAAAACCCAAACAATTACTCGATAAGAGACCTCATATAAATGTAATTATACGCCGTTGATACGATAATTTATTCCGAAGTACAGTCAACTCTTTCTGGAGGTGGTCGCTTACATTGTAAGAGAAAAATCAATTTGAAACAGTATTTGACCGAGAAACAAAACGGTTATTTACAAAGTGGTGGCTCACAGAAAGTGGTCACTTAAAGGCCCGTTTACACATGCGATTTTTGTCGCGCTCTCCAATGCAACTTTTGTCGCAGGTGTAAACTGGCGGCGATTTCCTGTGCGATTTGGATGCGACATTTGCTTTGATTTGCTGTGATTTCCCAAAAATCGCCGCCAAGTTGCATCAGGTTTCTCTGCGACATCGCGCGACAAATCGCGCCCAAATCACACTGAAATCGCCGCTAGTTTACACAGGCGATTTGAAGATGCAACTTGCGCGAGACAAAAATTGCACATTACATGGGACGATTCGCAACGCAACGACGATTTTTAGCGCAACATGGGTGCACGGACGATTTTCTTTGCAATTTTTTCGTTGCGAGTTCAGCTTTGATTCAGCTTCAAGAAACTTGCAACGAAAAAACACGAATTTTGCTAAAGTTGTTTCGTGAACATACCTGTCATTAATTTCGTTGAGCTTAAAATCGTCGTTGCGAATCGCCCCGTGTAACATCACCTTTAGATGGAGTATTTTTAAAGTTACCTGGATCGATGGCTTGTACGAAAGCGGAATAGTTAATGTCACCTCCCACTGGATATTCGAATTTCTTGCAGAGAAGCTGCGGCAAAAATAACGTTGTTAACAGATTAGTTACCCATTTCACCCGTAGATCGAATAGGCTTTTATCACGCGGCGGCCATGTTGACTCCCCGGAGAATAAAATGCTTTTGCCCGCCCAGCCTCGCAGTGAAAAAGTTGAAAGTGAGGTTGGGCGGGCAAAAATATTTTGTTTTTATACAAAATGACGGGGCGTGATAAAGGCCTATTGTCTTGTCATTTTTAGGGTTGTCCTGCACTTGTCCAAACGATGTCTGTGATTCGCTAAGAAAACAATAGATTTGTCCCGCTGGGATAGAGATTAGGGATAGGGGCATTGTTCAAGTGATATATCATTTATATCGTTCGCCAATCACAGACATCGTTTGGACAGCTACGACTTCGCTCCATTTTTAACTTATTTCAGATCTACGTTTTAGTTCAACTGAAAAATAATTTTTCAAGTTATTTCGGGTCCCCAGTTAACAACTTTTTGTGAATCGATTTCAGATCATCAATATACTTTGTTGAAAAGCTGGAGTCTTTGCCGACACAACGCGCACATTTATTGGCTCGTTGATGGTCAAATCACATCTAATAAAAAGACCTGTTTTCCGCCTAAAGTCCAACAGGGTAACAGTGCAATGTAAGGGCTGGCTCCCACTAGAGACGTAATTGGAAGCGGAGTCGGAGTCGGAAGCATTAGGAGCCTTAAGTTCTTGTGTTAATCAAAAAACGGAGTCGCATTCGGAATCGTTTTCCTTTTTCTTACGATTCCGCTTCTGCTTCCGTCGCTTAAGGGCTGGTTCCCACTAGCGACGTAATCGGAAGCGGAGTCGGAGTCGGAAGCGTAAGAAGCCTTACGTTTTAGTGGAAATCAAAGAACGGAGTCGCAATCGCAATCGGAAGCGCGACGGAATCGGAATCGGAAGGATGAGAAGGTTTCCTTTTTCTTCCGATACCGCTTCTGCTTGCGTCGCTACCGTCATTTTGATTTCCACTAGATCGTAAGGTTCTTGCGATTCCGATTCCGCTTACGATTCCGCTTACGTCGTTTACGTCGCTAGTGGGAACCAAGCTGTAACTATCCGCTTCCGTCGTTGTCATGATTTCCACCAGATCGTAACTCTAATCTATCTAATGTTGTCCATAGTTGCACGTGAACAGAGCGTGGAATTGTGATGGCAGGGTGTGTTGTCAGAGCGCTTTTCAACTGACAACAACTGTTTCTCCCACCTACCGGAGTACGCCAACCTAGTGAAAACGAGGGGCTTTTCTCCGCTATGTCCCGCTCATACCCGGGGGAGTACCAGGGGTTTCAAATGAATGGACTGGTGCATGTAAACCATGTTTGGTAAAAACCTTTTTGACCCTCAAATTTATGCACGTGCAGACAATGTTGTTCTCCTACGCACGTGCAAAATGTTGTTTTGCTAATTAAACTATTTTAACGCACGAGCAAATAATTAAACTTTCTAACGCACGTGCCTACCCAAAAATGGGACATGTCGTAGCAACATGTAGCAGCGACAAAAATTTGTGTAGTACACACTGAGGGACATGAAGCAGGGAGTGTAGCGGGGACATGTAGCAGGGAAAAAATCATAGCGCTTGCACACCACATGAAAATGTAGCGGGGACTTGTCTCAGGGACATGTTGCAGGGACACGTGTGAACTGATACTGTCATTACTGTGCAACACCAATTTTGGGAACTCCGTGAGACATGTCGCAGGACAAAACATCCCCAAGAATGGTGTTGCACAATTATGATAGTATCAGTTCACACGAGGGGACGTGTCGCTGCAACATGTCCCTGAGACATGTCCCCGCGACATTTTCATGTGGTATGCAAGCGCTATGATATTTTCCCTGCTACATGTCCTTCAGTGTGTACTACACAAATTTTTGTCGCTGCTACATGTCCCTGCTACATGACCCCTCGTGTCTGACCTCCTTTAGAGTTTGATCTATCAAATGCCTTTGTTCTGCTATATATATAACAATTTACTTAGGCCCCGTCCACACGACGCCGGATAAGTTTTAAAACGGCATTTTTACTTTGAAAACGCAACGAAAGCATTCCGTCCACATTAAAACGCCTAGCCTGAGTTTACAACTTCATCCACTTTGGAGAACGTTTTCGAAAAGTTCCGTTTTCAAAATGTTCTTCGTCCACACTAAAATGCCAAGCCGGAGTTTTCAAATTTATCCACCCTGAAGAGCGTTTTCGAAAACTTGCGTTTTCGGTAGACAATTTATCCGGATAAGTGTGGACGGTAGGCCTAACCGTATAAAAAAATGCGTTTTCAAATTTATCCGGCGTAGTGTGGACGGGGCCTTAATGTCTGGCTCCACAGGAAATAGTTAATTTTGTTTTCCCTCGAGTCTGGATGTTTCGAGCCTCTCGGAAAAAAACAAACAAAACAAAACTAACCATTTCCCTTTGGAAAGACAGTAATTTTAGTACAGGTTTGGTCACATGGGGTAATTTATTTTTAACGACGATGTTTAACGTAATGACCGCTCCGTGTAACAACATGAAATGCGGGCCGATTTTTGCAGTCAAACCGGATGTTCCCTTGCGCGCGACTTTGCAACTTTGTCACGCAATGTTGGTAATTTGATCGTCAAGTTGCTCGAGCAAGTTGCAAACGTTTCGGGAAGTTCGTTCGGCAGAGTTGCTTTTACTTGTTTTCACAGAAGATTCGACAAGTTGACTTTTCTGGGAGGATTTCATGGCTTATTCATTTTTACATCGAAGTGACATGATATCGCTGCCGAAGAGAGAGCAAGTGATTGCTTTATGGTCATCTGGTTATAAACAACTGGAACTTGTAAGCACAAGATTACGTCTTTCGCATTAAACTGTTTCAAATACATGTATAGTCCATCGATTTCTGCAAATTGGCTCCGCGGTGTAAACCTGGCGGAAAAGAACGGTCCGTTTCTCAGTACTCCACATGTTGTAGAATTTGTTGAATATTGCAAGACATTTAAACCAGCAAATTCAACAAGCCCTTATTGAAACATGTTGAAAAATGGCGTTTGTACAGCAGCAACTCTTCCCGCTCCCTCAACGGTCGGTGATATTTTGAAGAAAGATTTACAATTCACTTGGAAGAAACTTTCCGTTCGTCCGGAAGAATAATAAACACAAGAGAACCTTCAGAAAACATGACACGAGGAACAGCGGCAAGGAATTTTGCGGGGAATCTTCCCAAAGCATTTGCAACTTGCTCGAGCAACCTGACGATCAAATTACCAACATTGCGTGGCAAAGTTGCGCGCAAGGGAACATCCGGTTTGACTGTAACACAACACTTTGTTGCAGCTAAATATTGCAAATTTTTTAACCACCTTTAAAAACTTGCAACATGTTGCAGCAACAAATTGTTGCGTTAAAATCGTCCGCGCGCTGTTACACGGCAGTGACGACTTTTTACGCAACAATGTTACGTTATGAATTGTCCCGTGTTACATCACCTTTACACAACTGCTAAACATTTCCAGATAAATTCGGTTTCAATACTTACTGCTAAATCCTGTGGTTGTACGGGCATAGATAAGAAATGAAGCATTCTGGCAAACTGAGGTTTGGTGACACCACGAGTATAACCCTTACTCTGAAAATATAAAAAAAGGAGAAGAAACATTAAGCCATAGTCAAACAGGAACGTAAAACAACACAAGCTGGAAAATGACAACTTTTGTTCACTTGCGCTGGGTGCCCATGAAACAGAGTCATGAGTTGAGTCGTAAGTACAAGTTTGGTCGGACGACCTAGCAGGGTTTTTGTTAGAGCAGGGACACCGGGACCTTTACTCGGTTATTTCAATTCTTGTCCCGGCTATTTCTCAGGAAAATATGTTAAGATATTTGAATAAAGAACTGCTGAAGTTGATGGGCTGTTTGATCTTTATTACGAGTGAAATAAAACGGGTGCTTCGTTACTAATGCATCTTTCATAGCGGTTAAAACAAAGACTCAATTTGGTCAGAAATGGCCTAAAATGCACACTTTGGCCCTCAAATTTTCAAATATTTTCTACGGGAGTAACCGCATACTCCCTCCCTCACCTAACCCGAATAGGGAATGCGTGCCAAAAAACGGTCCCTGTTATTGGTCCCTGTCCCGTGCGGTCATGCTTGTAATCGGCCGCTTGCCTTACGTCGACTTGCGGACTAAATCGACGTACTTTTAGGGCCGATTTACACGGTACAACTTTTTTCCATGCGACAGGCTTACGGCATGCTTACGACATGACTTGAGCTGATTTAAACGGAGTAATTCGTGTTGTAAGCATGTTGTAAGCATGTTTTAAGCGTGTCGCATGCAACAAAGTTGTACCGTGTAAATCGGTCCTAAGCATGCTTTAAGCGTGTCGCATGCGACAAAGTTGTACCGTGTAAATCGGTCCTAAGCATGCTTTAAGCGTGTCGCATGCGACAAAGTTGTACCGTGTAAATCGGCCCTTACAGTGTTACACATTACAATTGCCATGCAACTTGTCTTGCAAAAAAAAAACAAAAAAAAAAAATCCGTAAGTTGAAGAATAACGATTGGTAAGACTTACAGTGGGAAGCGCTTTACCGTGAGCACCTGACAACTGTATCCGGGCAATTCATCTTGGGTGATCATATCTTTAATTCCCATAACCTCTTAAATTGATTAAGCATTGGTAGTACAAGGAGAAATTTTACGCTGATCACTGCTGGGCTAAAAGGGTAAAGACATCTTGCTACTTACCCTATCAAAATCTTTGAAATAAGGAAAGGCCATAAGCCTTCGCTTGCGGACTGTTTCAGCAAACCCCGTTAGTACTTCATTCACTCTGTTTTCCTCTTGAGGGGTGAGCAGATTGGGCGCCTGCAAAATAATTATTGAATGGTTTTGGGTTGATTTTCGAAGACTAAAAAAAATTGTCGGTTGCACCTTGAAAGGCCCGTTTACACGGACGATTTATTGTACAATTTTTGTCACACTTCTCATTGCAACTTTTGTCGCGCGCATCTTCCTGAATCGCGTGTGTAAACTAGAAGCGCGATTTCAGTGTGACTTGAGCGCGATTTGTCGCGTGATGTCGCAGAGGTTTCGAACAGTGTTCGAAACCTGATGCAACTTGGCGGCGATTTTTGGAAATCACTGCAAATCGCAGCAAATATTGCACCCGAATTGTTTACACTTGCGACAAAAGTTGTATTGGAGAGCGCGACAAAGTCGTGGTGCAAAATCATGAGCTCAGAAGATATCCAACGTGTTTGGTCACCTCCAAGCTTTCACAATATTAGCTAAGACAAATTGAACGAACTGGATAATTCACAAAGCAGTTAATACATTTATTTCGTTGAAAAATGATGTGAATTCATTTTTTGAGTGACACCGTTTTCGTTTTTTAGTAGGGAGCTTAAAGCCTGCCGCACACTTGAGGAAAGTGCTGAGCAAAATTCCTCGCGAGGCAGTTAGCTCAGCTGTTTCCGCAAGTGTGCGCTGGATTTTTGGTGAGTTTTTCGCCTCGCGAGGCCGTGAGGCAAATATCTGTCGTGTTTGATATTTTTTGCCTCACGAGACAAATTCCTCATCGTGTGCGGGCGCCGTGAGAATCTAGCTGAGCCAAATTAATCGATTAGCCAATAAAATTGCATCGCGAGCTCACGTGATTTCAAGCTCGACATTCAAGATGGCGGACAGGAGTGTGGTTAACGAAGTTATCCTAGAGGATAAACTTGTCGAGTTCAGTGTGCAGCCTTGTATGTTGCATGTTTACTGTATTAATATCTAATAAAATGCTAAATTTAAATTACACCTAATTACAATAACGTTGTCATAGAAAAATGAAAAATGGAAAAACGGAAAATGGAAAAAAGGCCAGTAGGAATTAATTAGACACAAATAACAATAGCCGCTGCACGCTTAATTTAAATTAACAATAGCCGCTGCACGCTTAATCGTGCCGCCTGTCGCTGTGAATGATGATTAAGCTAATTAATTCCTATTTGGCTTTTTTCATTTTTCATTTTCCTATGACAACATTACTGCAATTAGGTGTATATCCTAAGAATATTCTAAAAAAGTGGATATTAAAACTTTGATTCAATATCAATTACAGCAATTGCAGTTATACAAATGTAATATTACATTTTGTATACTGGAAGTTTTAACATCTTGTCGTCCGCCATCTTAAATGTCGAGCTTGAAATCACGTGAGCTTGCCATGCAATTTTATTGGCTAATCGATTAATTTGGCTCAGCCAGATTCTCGCGGCGCCCGCACACGATGAGGAATTTGTCTCGTGAGGCAAAAAATATCAAACACGTCAGATATTTGCCTCACGACCTCGCGAGGCGAAAAACTCACCAAAAATCCAGCGCACACTTGCGGAAACAGCTGAGCTAACTGCCTCGGGAGGAATTTTGCTCAGCACTTTCCTCAAGTGTGCGGCAGGCTTAAGCAACCACGACGGTGACGGCAGCGAGAACGGCACAAAACAACAGGTTTAATTAGCGAAAACAATGCCTCTGCACGTGCGTTTTACATTTTGGTACATTTCTTTACCGTTCCCTGCAAAACAACAACGTCAAATGATCAAATTATAGGTTTTGTGGAGAACGTAAACACGACAGTTAATTTTTCTTTCTCCGTTTGAATGGGAAAGCTATCCCTTCAAATTCAGCTCCTGGACAATCCAGTCACATTAGACAAACTAAACAAATTGGAACAACTGCAAAGTAGTTTAAAATAGCGTGAATCCTTTTTTCAATTGACGTTTTCCTTGGCGTTGCCGTCGTCATTGCTTAAGCTCCCTAAAAAACTTTAAGGTTCCGTAAACTTGGAAAACTTTCGCGTCCGTAAACTGGCGATCAGAAACGAGTTTGGTTTACAGACAATTGTTTTGCAGTACGTGAAATTGCTTTAGACTTAACTTTAATATTTAATTTCAGTTTCTTCAAAACAATTTTTACCTTTGCTAGTGCACCCATCGCTGGTCTGTATACGTCGGCAGTTGGTTTTTTCTCCAGATCCGGTACGGTAAATGCTGAGAACGAGGAAAAAAAATACACAAGTGTTGGTTACAATTCATGTTTGTTTTAAGGTAATGTTACACGGGACGATTCGCAACGACGATTGTTAGCGCAACAAAATTAACGACAGGTATGTTACACGAAACAACTTGAGTAAAATTCGTGGTTTTGCGTTGCAAACGCAAAAATTGCGGAGAAAATCGTCCGCGCACCCATGTTGCGCTTAAAATCGTCGTTGCGAATCGTCCCGTGTAACATCACCTTTAGAGAGTCATAGTAGTCTTTTATGTAATTATGTGGACTGCAGGAAGAATCAGTGGTTTAAATCTAAAGTATTTTTATCTTTAAACAACTTTTAGAGCAGTTTTCAATTGAGTGTCGAAAGTAATTACACAACAGGCCATTTCTGAGTTACGTTACGCCTCGTTGTCAAAGCGAGGCTAGGTGCACAACCTTTCATATGAAAATGAGTTTTCATTCACATGCAAATGAAAACTAATTTTCATATGAAAGGTTTTGCACCTAGCCTCGCTTTGATAGAGAGGCTAAAGGCAACTCGGAAATGGCCTATTTCTTTGGTTTTGCATTGCTACGCTTTGTGATTGGCTAAAAAATCTCGCCCCACTTTCTCGACCAATCAGAAGTAAAACCAAAACCAATCGTGACTTGCTCGCACGCGTTTTCCCGCGCTTGGCGCCGCCGACATGTAATTGCTTCGAGCTCTGATTGGTTCATTGGATTGTTTACGACTGCTGTGATTAGTCAGAGTAATAACTTTGGTTTTGGTTTTACAACACTCAATTGAAAACTACTCTATTGAAAAGAATTTCACCCTCTTACAATCACTACCCTCTATTAAACACTTAGGGCCGGTTATTTAAACGAAGTTTAGACGGTGTTTAACAAAATTGCGGTCTAACTCAATTTCAATCTGGCCAACCCTAATATTTAAACGCTATTTACTGTAAACAATGTCAAGTAGGCATTTAGCACAGACTATTAAAACATTTATCTACTTTAAATGAACCACTTATAAACAGATGTGAAGGCGCATAATAGGACCCGCGCTATAAAAGGAACCTTGGCCTGGCCAAGCCGCCAGTCATTTCACACTTGACACCGAACTGTCAACATCACGTGCATCCACTCGCCAATGGAGAACCGTTACCGGCGTGAAATGCAGCAAATTTGGCAAGCTAAAATATTATATTCATGCTAAAAGGCGCAAGAATTCCAAAAATGTTTTTAGTTTTATTTTCGTGAAAGATAAATCCTATACAAGATTGAACTGGTGAAGGTAGAATTAGACCTATTTTTGGGGGGCAACGGTCTTCCTCCGTGTTGCTCGCAGTGTCAGCCATCTTTGATTAGCCGTTGAAGCAGTGATGGTGTGACAAAGAGAGGGCGGAGCTATCCCTTTTATAGCGCGGGTCCTTGTTTAACGGTCTAAGTTAGACTTCGTTTAAATAATTAACCAGCCTTTTGTTTTCACTTGGTGCTGATATTATGTTTCTGTTCGGTAGCGGTTTAAACCTTTTCTAAAGTATGCCGTACTTGTTACTTTGTAAGGCATTATAATGTATCATACCTATTACATTAGATATATAAAGTTTTTTTAGACAACTAAGAAGAGGTCAACAATACCGAACAGAAGTAGCCTTACAGAGACCTCTGTTAGGTTGCGCGAGTTTTATTTTGCAGATGTTTTGTTTTTTGCGGGATCATTTTTTTTTTCGGTTCGAGATGACTGAAATTTATGCTGGGAACTAATTTTTGGGATTTCCTAATCAAGCAACAAATCATTAACAAGGAAGAAAACTAAAAAATTTAACTTTTTTGTGCTTGTTGAGTTACCCTACGCTCTACTTAGAGACATTTCACTGGATTCGTCGAAAGTGATAGAGTACTTTCTCCCAAATATCAATGTTAATAGTTCTTATTTACGTCTAATATCGTCCCAGTAACACAAGTTTACATTAAAAGCAGAGTTCTTTATTTGACTGAATGGAGTAAATTTTTGCGGAGTATTATTTTGCGAGAGTTTTTTTTTTTTTCTGAGGGAGCTTATTTTTGCGGATCGAAAGCAATCCGCAAAAATTACAGCCATGCTCCGTCACGCGTGACCAGTATTTTTGAAAATTGAATGGAGTTTTCAATATTACGCGTCGGTTTTGAAAATTCATTCCGAGATTCGGAATTCCCGTGAGAATTTTACCGCATTTTCGGAAACAAAGAGCAACAATACAAAATATCATTTTGTTTGAAATGTTACATATCCTAACAATATTAGGTTTTTTTATGCGTGCAGCGAAGTTATTTTCCGTTAATTTGTGACTTTCAAAGTGTTTTCCACAGAGATCTTCAAGGTTTCATTCAAATCTCGGACGTTACAAAGAAATATTCAAATGTTCATTTCATTCTCTAGATTACTGGTCACGCGTGACGGAGCATGGCTGTAAAACCCTCAAAAATTTCATGCTATACAGTACTTCTATCCGGTATAGCGCCTGTAGAAACACCATTGTTATATACCAGAAGCTCATAACAGAACTACGTGATAAGCTTCTGTATATACCTGTGTATACCTGTATATACCTTATTATAGGAAATTAACGCTCCATGAAATTAACGCGAATTCTCAAAATTCGCGTTAATTTAAGTCGCGTTAATTTCCGCGACATTATTTAAGTGGAGCGTCCATTTCCGAGACCTTAATTTCACCCCAAATTCTGGATGCTGTCCGAACACATATAGCAACTAGGAAACAATGAACCTTCCCTTTTCTGCACACAATTTTGAATCTTTTACAATGTAAAAACCTTAAAGATATGTCATCTGCAATATTTCCAGTTCATTCTTGCTTTCAGAAGAGCGGTTCTCGACATCCGTTTTTTTTTGTACTACAGCTAAAATATCTTTAGAGACATCAATAATCGCGTTAATTTTCTTCATTTTGAAAATTTGCCCCTCCCTCGCGTTAATTTCCTTTATTCGAAAGAAATTCTCCCTCCAATTCGCGTTAATTTAAGTCGCGTTAATTTCCAAGACCTTAATTTACAGGAGTGTTAATTTCCTATAATAAGGTATCACGTTGTTCAAATCAGCCAATAGAAATTGACGTTCGCCTGTTTTCTCACATCTTGATCTCACATTTCGGCACCATGCATCACGTGGTTCAAACCAGCTAACAGGAATTTACGTTCGCCAGATGAACGTTTTGGAAGAGACAAAACAATGGTGTGTCTACAGGCGCTTATTTTTTCCTCCCCTTCCCTCCTCGCGTGCCTCGCACTCGTTGTTCGGGCACCCCAAAACCCGTTCGCGCACCCTAAAAGTGCATGTTGTGTAGGCTAACCTTGCAAAAGCCAGGAAGGGTTTCTTTAATTAGTTTTTCTTTCATTGGTCAGTTTTTTTTTGTTAATAAACACAATTGTAATTAGCTTTTTCAATTATAGTCACTAAACGATAGGATACAATGACATCATAGGCAACTAACCATTCTCCATTATATCGCAGAACTCCTTGTACCTCACTCGTCCAGTCGGTTGACGGTAAACCTCCACCACCTTTTGTATCTCGTCACGTGACAGATGGGCTTGGGTGCCACAACAAAGGCTCAGGCCACAAATGAACTGAAAGGGAACAAAAAGAACAGTTTACAGTACTGCCAGTTGTAAATGCAATTAGCATAAATCTACTGGAGTTCTATCACGAATGCTGTTCTGTTATTGGCTACGCTACTCACTATCTATCCTGTCGTGAAATAAAAACGCGAGCCTGTCTTGTTGTTAAAGTGTATATGACAGTTATTTTTTTATTAGCTTGATGGAATCTACATGGCGTTCTGATAAGAAAATCGAAAAGAGTTTTTTCGATATCGATTTTCTTTTCCGTATTTCAGCCGTCTAAAACGTGGAATTTCACTTCCGGTTGGTTCCAAAACCGCGCAAGAAGAAAGACTGGAAATAGTCCGCTGTGACGTCAATACAGGAATTCCGGTGTCGCGGTTTCTCGGTTCCTCACATTTTTGGTGCGCCTTGAGGAAGAAACATGGTTCTATTGAGGTGTGTTGTCTATGGTTGTAGCAACACGCACCAAAAAACACGGAGTAACTGAGAAACCGCGACACTGGCATTCTTTTATTGACGTCACAGCGGACTATTTCCAGTCTTTCTTCTTGCGCGGTTTTGTAACCCACCGGAAGTGAAATTTCACATTTTTAGACGGCTAAATCACGGACAAGAAAAATCGATATCGAAAAACTTTTTTCGACTTTCTTATCAGAACGCAATGTAGATTCCAACAAGCAAATAAAAAATATCTGTCATATACACTTAAAGTTTTGTTCAACGTCTAGTAGTAGATTTATACTAAAACAATAAGATTATCCGTGATAGTCGATTTGGCCTTCGCCCTCATCAACTATCACGCGATAGAAATCTCGAGCTCATAATCTAATTGTAATTATTTAAGATCTATTCCCATCTAAAATATTTTCACGGGGGATGATTAAGGGCAATTTTAGCTTGTTATAATAAATGTGCAATCATCTAAGAACACGATAACCGTTTTTCAGAAAACCATGCGGCCATATCGTTCATGCGAAAACGTTTTTTTTTTAAACAGGTGTACAGTGTATATTACTTTTAAGATACGTACCTGATTTTCTGTGATTTCTCCACTCCTTAACTTGTCATGGTCTTTAAAAAACTCCGTGGTGCGTATTCCATGCTTGTGGATAGCTTCTCTTATTTTCTCAAATATGTCTTGCAGAGGTGGTGTTCCAGGGCGCTAAAAACATCAATAGGGAGCTTTAATAATAACAATAACAATCTTTTTATTGATACATACTTAGCAACTATGACGACAAAAGCAAGGAAAAGATCATCGAGAAAAAGAATTTGCGCTCTTTGAATTACTTTGCAATTATTCCAATTTTTTGAGTTTGTCTGATGTGACTGAATTGTCCAGGAGCTGAATTCATAGTGACGGCTTTCAAGTTCAAATAGAGAAAGGAAAATTGACCGTCGTGTGTTTACGTTCTCCACAAAACCTATAATTTGATCATTTGACGTTGTTGATTTGCAGAGAACTGCTAAGAAATGACGTACCAAATGCAAAACGCACGTGCAGAGGCATTGCTTTCGCTCATCAAACGTATTGTTTTGTGCCGTTCTCGCTACCAAAAAAGTACGGCCGAAAAAAAAAACGATCGATCGGATTGAAAAACAGTTTGGACAGGTTACTATAAAATTTTAAAGTACATTATTTCCTTTTGAAAAGTGCAAAAAACGAAATTTAAAAATTTGATCGAACTGACACTAATTATTCACACTTTTAAGCGAAAAAGAATGAAAAATTTCAGAATAGCGTACTTTGTTCTTACCCTTCCAAGATCATCGAATAAGTCCTGTTGAGGAATATATTTTGTGAAGTCTTCTTCATCAACTAAATCTAAATAGAAGAACAGCACATTACGTTAAACAGAAAAAAGCAACATGCATTATATGATGTTACGTTGGGTACAATGTAATTACTGTGATATTTAAAAGTTTTATTCCTATTGTCAAGTTGATATTTTGCAAGTGAACGCAGGAGCTGAATGTGGATCGAGATGTCGTGTTGAATATTAAGAAAGCTTCACCAGGGGCACCCAACGACGGTTTTTCCCGAAATTCCTTAAAACACCGTTTTAGGCTGTCTAAAGTGTTTTTAAAGCTATATAACTGAATTATAAGCTTCCCTAGAAAATGTTCGGTCGTTCTAGGGGAACTTTGCATGGTCTTCAAAAATTTATTAAGAATGTTTTAACCAATACGCGAAAACCTCAGGTAGTTTTTAGAGATTCTCAAGAAGGTTAGGTCACCCAATGATGCGTTTTGATAGCCGAATATTTGAGGAAACCTTTTTATAGGATGAAGGATGTGAGAAGGCTATTCGAAAACCCCAGGGATTCCAAATGTGATATCGAATCTTCTAGGGCGACAGAGAACTCTCTTCATCCTCTCCTCGCTTAAATTTTTTACGAAAATTCTAGAAAACATCAAAGGAAAAGTGCGATTTTTGAAAAAAAAGTACGAGAAAGCCATTAAGAAAATCCGAAAATCTCAGATGAATGGAACTGCCATCTTGAAATTCGTAGGATCCTTCGCGGTTTCGAAATTTCTAGGGAACCTATACCTTTCCGAACAGATATTTAACAGAAAACGGTCGTTGGGTGCCCCTGATTTCATATTTCAAACCAACAATGTGTTATTTAAAAACCAGTCGAGATGGTTCCAAGCAAATATACATGTTTAGCAGCTATCTAATAGGCCCTTAAGCTGTTCATACGTATGGTTCTTCAACCAATATTTTGTTTTGGCCTTTCAACCACATGCAAACGACCAAAAAACATTGAAAACGAAGAAATGTGCCTTACTTTGTTTTCGAACTGCCTTCCTCAAGACAATTGAAAGTTACTTTAGTGGACAGAAAGCTCTATTGCTGAATAATTAATTTTTACCTCTTTGCTTTCTTTCAATGTCGTCATGGAAACTGTAGTAGTTACACAGTCCAGGTCGAGTGGGGTCCCGATACTTCTTGGCCAGTAAAACTGTCTCCTCAGTTGTTACATCAGGCGAGCCAGGAAAACTTCTAAAAAACTGCATGAAAACAAAGGAATAGACGATTAAGTGATTCTGAGATTTGAGTATTTTGGTCCACCGACATACATGTATTGCTTTTATTCCATGGTTTGAAAACAGTTCATCACATGTTCAAATATTTGTTGACCGCAAGTCAACGTTACCAATGCTGTGGTCGACTTGAGGTCAACAAAAAAATTGTCCCTCCCAGGGATCATATGTAGCTATAAAGAGCAGGCTACTGGCATATTTCGCCAGCTGAAAGAGAACTTATCACGGCTGAAATTTCACTAGAAAACAGAGACTTGGGGTGATTTTGAAGGTGTACAAGTCAGAAAAACCAGCTGAACTTGTTAATGAGACTTGAGTCTGTTAAGTGTTTTCTTAGCTACACCCCTGCCCCCCCCCCCCTCTCCACCAAAGGCTAAATAGGGTAATAAAAGTCGTTTTTGGCTCTATGTTGCATCCATGCTTTTGTATGCCTTTTAATCAGGCTATCAAAATTACTTTATGTAGTAGCAAATTTACATCATTTGAAGGAGAATTCAAGGTAATACACCACCAAGGTTGGGGTATAAGTTTGCATGTATGTCCGAGGGTTTTAAAAGCCTATTGTTTACCTGGCTCTCTGTTACAACACCAATGTGATGCTTATCAAAATCGGCATAGCAAGTCTTGATATTAATTCCATGGTATTTGTAGAACCGAGCCAGTCTCATCAACAGATTTTCACACTTTGATAAAGATGCTGGACTAAGAGGACGACGATCCACTGTATTGCTACTTGTCGATAAAATAGACATAATACAAAAAATTGTCACTAAATAATAATAATAATTATTATAAGATAGTAAAAAGATAGTGCCTCATTTTGTAAGGGATTATTATTAATTGTTATCACTTTACTGAAGTTTGTTGATGAATTTCTACAGTGTGACCATTAATTAAAAATGAAATCCTATTAAAATTGTGACCATGATTCCAATAAAAACTATATCAGCAGTTTCCATGTGGTACGTATGTTGTGCTGTTTATTATGCCGTACAAGGTTGTTCTAAATATACGATTTTGTATGAAGTCCAATGACGTATATTAAATACCATTTACAGTCAAACCGGATGTTCCCTTGCGCGCAACTTTGCAACTTTGCCACGCAATGTTGGTAATTTGATCATCAGGTTGGTCGAGCAAGTTGCAAATGCTTTTTGAAGATTCCCCACCAAATTCCTTGCCGCAGTTCCTCGTGTCATGTTTTCTGAAGGTTCTCTTGTGTTAATGATTCTTCCGGACGAACAGAAAGTTTCTTCCAAGTGAAATCTTTCTTCAAAATATCACCGACCGTTGAACGAGCGGGAAGAGTTGCTGCTTTACAAACGCCATTTTCAATAAGGGCTTGCTGAATTGTCCTGGTTTAAATGTCTTGCAGTATTCAACAAATTCTAAAACATGTGGAGTAGAAACGGACCGTTCTTTTCCGCCAGGTTTACCTGGAATCGCGTAGCCAATTTGCAGAAATCGATGGACTATATTTGAAACAGTTTAATGCGAAAGACGTAATCTTGTCCTTATTTCCTGTTGTTTATAACCAGATGACCATAAAGCAATCACTTGCTTTCTCTTCGGCAGCGATATCATGTCACTTCGATGTAAAAATGAAGAAGCCATGAAATCCACCCAGAAAAGTCAACTTGTCGAATCTTCTGCGAAAACAAAAGCAACTCTGCCGAACGAACTTCCCGAAACGTTTGCAACTTGCTCGAGCAACTTGATGATCAAGTTACCAACATTGCGTGACAAAGTTGCAAAGTCGCGCGCAAGGGAACATCCGGTTTGACTGTAAAATAATGAAAGCTCTTTAATTAGCAGAACTAAGTTTTAATGACATCGTTTGTTTTTCTATACCAAGGAGTTAAGTACCATTAGAGCTTCAAGTTGAGTTTTACCTTACAGCAGGACCGATTTTTTGTGTTGCTGGATCTTCATTCAGGAGATCAGGATTAAAAACTGGTAAGATTAAAATAAATATATATTAACTATTTATAACTGATTTACCTCTTATAACATATATTGTAACTTTATTGGTCCAATTTTAGTCCATTTACTTTAACAGAAGCTAGTAAAACATAATGCAATTTAATCTTCTGATAATTCACTTAACAGTAAGGCAATTGATCTGTAACAAGCAGCTTGAATGCAATGCAATATGTAACACACGAATATTAAAGACCAGCGAAAAACTCATGGGATGCCCCACAGGTCATGCGACTGCATGCTGACTGCATTGACTCGAGTTTAACTTAAATTGCCTATTAAATTGCATATTAAATTGAAGGGCCGAGAGCATGTCCATGCAGCCTATATGACTTTTTAGGCCTTTTTTTATTTTTTCTCGCTCAGAATAGCTCAGAATAGCCTCATTTTATCGTACAGCGAATAATATCACAAGCCCTTGTCGAATTTGCACTAACCCTAAGGAATTTGACCAATTTCACCTGAAAAAAGCAGAGTTCTGGCCCTCCAGTGCTTTGACGGTACATTCAGAGCGCAATTTCGAAGCCATTTGAAAGCAGTTTGGCCGTGAGAATACGCGACTGCAATACTTCTGACCAGTGTCAACAACTAAACGAAAATACCGTTATTTACGCACGCCTGGCTCGCTTATCTATCGTGAGCTCACTACGGCAACACATCGCCTCTGTAGCGTGTGTGTAAGCCAACGTGTATGAGGCCCGTCCGGTGATTGAAAGACATCATTAAGTCCGGAAATCCTTGAGTCTCTAGCACTTCTCAAAGAAACGAGTCGTGTTTCTTGTCCTTCCTTGTGTCTGAAGCGCCATTTAGCGCTCGAGGTGAAAAACGAACCTTGGTCGGGAAGACGAGCCGGCGGGAAAGTCTGGAATCACTTCGGATCAGAAAAGGGGCAGCGTTGAGAGTTGTGGGCCATTTCCCATCCCGTGCCGTGGTCGAAATGCCCGATATCCGAAGTGCTTTGAGACTTCTAGTATTTTGCAATAACTTTCGGTCGGGAACTCCATTTCGGTTTTGTTGTAGGATTTCCCGACATGCTTTGCGACAGTGGTAGATGGGTCCGCTGTGCGTGGTCGGGCACTTGAAATACAGCTTTGGGCAGCTCGAAGTGAGTTGTTGCTGGCCGGCGGGAAGACGTTTCGCATTTGGAGTCTTTAATGCAACATTAAATTCGATCTAAAAGGATTTTGAAATTGAGATACGCGTTTTGATGCGTATCAACCTTTAAATAATAAAACTTAGCCTGAAGTGAGCATGTGTTCGTCGATGGTCTAGTGGTTTGGTCGGGGATTTGCGCTCGGACGGCTCCGGGTTCGAATCACGCTCAGCATCATTTTTTTTTTTTTTTCTTCGAACTGGACATTATGAAAGTGATTTACTTTTTTTGCGTTCGTCAAAATTCCTTACGTTTAATTTTAAAAAAATATCGAACCGTGTCAGTGCGAAAACAGAAGCTTACCGCAACATTGCGTTACAATAGGAGCCTTTGATTGATTGATTTTTTTTTTTTTGCATACGGTATTTCTCGAAAACGACGGAAAAAACAACGGAAAAAAATTCGGAACAATGTTTTGCAACTAATTTCTAGTTCACATGCCAAAATTGGCCAAATCTGAGCAAGAAAAAATAAAAAAAGGCCTAAAAAGTCATATAGGCTGGACATGCTCTCGGCCCTTCAATTACATCAAGCCACATAAATAATTATTAAAAATAACCAGGTTCTGACTTACACTGTAAAATTCTCTCAGACATGGTGAAGTAAGATTGTGGCTGGGATTTTCCTTATTTAATATTATCAGCACAGGGTGAAAATTTAAGGTGGCTCTGAACCCTATGTACAGAATTTTTTAAACTTTGCAAAAAGTTGTATCTCGACATGCCAATTACAATTCAATAACAAAAAATGGGGGTCATCCAGCTCGCTTTTTAGTTATAAGCATGTAAAGCTAAAATTAAGGGTGTCTTTAACAGGTTATACTGTTGCTATGGTAACCTGTTACATCATAAAAGAGACCACAACTTGTTCACCAATGATTGGACATTTGTTTGATACCATTATTGAAGCATCAACTGATAAAGAATTATAGTATTGATCCATCAAAGTATAGGTGATGGAAAATTCTGGGAACTGTTGTGAGCCACCTTAAAAGGGTATTGGGTCAAACCAATGCTGCTACCTGCTCCCTCTCAGGGGGATTTCACACCCCCTGGGAGAATTGATACCCTCTAGATCTAGTTGCCCCCCATTACATACCAATGACTTGAAATAACAAAAAAATATAATGTTACCTGCCCCAATCACCTCACAGAATTTTCGATAGCTAACCATCCCTTTACACTTTGGATCAGCACTGCCGTATTTTTCCATCAACTTTGCATCATCCTCTGGGCTCAGAACAATTCCAAATAATTGATCCAAGCAACGGTCAAATTGAGTCTCTGTACCAATACAAGGAAAAAATAATGAGTTCATTATTTACTAGAGATTTGTTATTGTTACTTTTGATATACAGTGTACATGTAGAAGATAATTATACGGGGGTCCCAGAGATATGAAATTTCTCTTTGCAGAAGGTAAATAAATTATGTATGTATGATCATTTTATGTGCATGATTAGCTAAATGCCCACTTATGATTACCTACATGATGTAGAAAGGGACTGCTAGTAGTCTACAGGTGAACGCACTGAAGGAGAAGTCCTGCCTTATGACTGCCCCATTAACCCTTTCATTCCCACAGTCAATAATTTTTTTGTGGAGATGTTGGAATGAAGACATGTAGTGTACTAGTTCTAACTTTTGAGTCTGTTGACAAAATCCTATGGTGTGACCATTTAAATGAAACCTCTTCAGCAATACTTTTGCATGGTACATGTATGATTTGTTTTGCAATATTTTACAAAACTAAATTTAGGATTTTCTTGAATTATTTTTCATTTTTGACAAATTATCTTGGGAGTGACGTGAAAGGTTAATACAACTACCCCTGTGCGTTAACACAACTACCTACAGCTGTAACAATCCCAAACAAAAATTTAAAATGTGCACAGTTGTTTTGTCTATTAAAGCCCTGTTAATAATATGACCACCTCGTTTAAATACCGCTAACTTTCTGATGGCCCATCAGGGGTCATTAATATGGACAACTGTATATTTTGCTGTGTTTATGTTAATTGAACTTACTTGTAATAAAACCAGTTCTAAGCCGATCAAAATCCTTAAAGTACTCTGTTAATCTCACATTTCTGGCATTGACAACTTTCCTTATGTTGTCTTCAACTTCTTTCAGAGCCAAGGGACTGGTAAAAGTCTACATTAGAGGAAAAATGACAGTGACTGAAAGTTTCATGCACAATATGATCACTGTCTTGATAATGGAAATAACATTTATAAAAATACTCCCCAAGATTTGTTATAGCAATTAACTTAATATGTGCTGCCTGTCAGTTGTATATAAATACTTAGAATCAACACATCATTTACAAAAAATTATAAACCATAACAATTTGATTTGCAGGTATCAAACAATGACATAATTTTTATTAAAGATGTGGTTATTGTTCATTGTGATTTGTAAGATAGATAAACTTTTATTCATTAAATTTTGTTTCACGATGGAGTCACTTTGAGGTGATGATGGTGACGTTTCAACTGCTTTTCCTGCTAGTCTTCATCAGGCGACGAGGTCGATTGTTTATGCATGTGTCACTTTATGTAGCATGTTTGTTCACTGCTGTTGGTCATTATAGATTTAAAGTTTGACCGACCACTGGGGAAGTGAAACATGTGAAACAACTGACTTGAAAGGTTAAATTGGCCACCGTAAAGAAGCTCATGTTCAGAACGCTAGCTCTTTGTCAAAAAAAAAAACCCGAATTGCTCTGATTTGTTCTGACAAAGAGCTAGCATGTCAAAAATTTGAGCTTTTATCGATTTTTGAATCTCTTTACCACTTTACCGAATATCAACCCAGTCGATGAAAGCAAGTTTTGTTAATATTACATAAAATGACAACCTGTAATAAAATTATTGATGTCTATCAGGGTTCTCAATAACTTTTTCATCAACTGTTCTATTTCTGTTAACAGCCGTAACAATGTGGCACATGGCCAAAAGGTCTTACTAAACTTTGTATTGATCGAAACACTTAATTCACAGCTGTAACACTTAGTAATGACACCCCTCACAGGTGTTACGGTTTACGAGTTCAACTGAGAACACTGTCTATAATTTTTAATCTTGGAAAGAAATGATTATATTACAAATTTTAGCTGTAAAGGGCATTAATTAGAGGAGAAAGAATACTACTAGATGTGAATTTGGAGTGACCCATTGCTTATATTTTTTATGTTAATGTTCAATTTTTTTAATGGTCTTAACATACTGATCGGTTCTCTGAAGGTAGACAATAAATTGGTCTAAACAAAATATTGTTATAGGAAACATAATGATGATATGTAATGCTTTGTAACTTTTGTGCAATAAACTTTGTGTAATATAAAAATAAAAGTTTGTCTTCTTTAATTCACTTGGCAAAAACAATCTTTACAAACCATGAAACCATTAAGCTTATGTAAACTTACCATGTTTTGATAGTCGTTTGCCACAGCGGATACCATTTTTTAACACTGAATGTCTCCGGTCTAAAGGGAAAACAAAACATGTTAAGAACTAGAGCGTCCGATGAACTTTACAGCTATGCATGCATTCATGGCCAAGCAGTAGGTGGACGAACTCTACATGTAGCTCTTACTACCAAAAGTGCGTTCTCTGAATTTGCACAAGATAACTTACCTTTTTACGGCGGTATATTAACAAAATGCACGTATCTGGCAACGAAGAAGGTTCAAATGCAGTGAAAGCAATGAATTTTTTCCCAGGATCGCGTTGATTGATTCCTTGAGAAGGTAAAATGGTCTCTCCTTGTTGATCAAATGAGCTAAAAACAGTTTTCCAAGATTTCTTGTGTTGATCTTCTCCTGGCAACGGTGGCGTAAACCGCTGGACAGAGCAACAGCAATGATTTCAGTTATGATTTCATTAATTTATTTGAGCCCGCGGTCACCAAAGAGGAACGCGGATAGCCTGGGCACTAATCTCACGTGACAGTCGGACTAAATTCCAAAATGGCCGCTAAATTTTGCAACATCATGATGTATTTGTGTTTGTCTCATGATTTTTAGTAACTTTCCTTCGGCAATTGAGCACTTTTTAACACTCACACGTTGACCAAGGTGAAAATGGCTCTAACAACGTTGATTTACATCGCCTTGACTCTGATTTTCCTTCTCTTTATTGGATTTCTGTCGTTTGTGTTGTATGTCCACCTGCAACATTCGCGTTACGGTCACATTCCCGGGCCACCAAGAGATAGCTTTTTCACCGGCAATATCCCGTTTATTCGGCGAGAAAAGAAAAGAATTCAAGGCAGAGGCATGTCCGACATATGGAATAACTGGTATCGGGAGTACGGTTCGGTTTACGTTATGTGGATTTTTCATATTCCTGTTGTGATATTTTCCGATCCAGACATCGCTAAGAAAGCCCTTGTCACATTGAATCTACCCAAAGCACATCGAGTATATTCCAAGCTTAGCTACCTGTTCGGTCAGCGAGCCATTGGCCGGGGTATTTTGACGGAAATCGATCACAACATTTGGCGTCGTAAGCGAGCAATGTTAAACCCAGCATTTCACAGGAGGTATTTAATGAACCTGATGGACACTTTTAATTCAATTTGTGACGATTTTCTGGAAAATCTGAGGAATCATGCCGATGGAAAAACTCCTGTTCGGATGGTGGACGAATTCGCAAGAGTTACCCTTGACATTATTGGCAAGGTATTAACTGTACCTTATATTTATGATGCCATATATAAATTGGGCCATGCCATTTAATATCCGCACTCCCCTCCCCCCCCCCTATTGAGGAACAATTATGAATTTTACCCCTTAGAAAAAAAAAGATCAAAGTGCCAACACATTTCCCCCTTCCAGGGTCCGAAATTGCGCTTTCCTGGTCGCAAATGCGACTAAAAGTTTTGCACTGGCGACCAGAATTTCACAACTGGTCGCCAGTGGGCGATTAACTATTTCAGGCCACGATAATTATACAAACAATAACTTTGATTTTTAGCCAAATCGATTACAAATTTTCCATCTGGCGACCAAAAATTTTGGTTTAGTCGCCAGTTGGCGCCAATAGAAAAAAGCTAACTTCGGACCCTGCCTTCAGAGAAAGAAAGATGTTTTTGATTGATAAAAGGTACCGACGTAGCTCCCCCTTCAGAAATGACTCTTGACCCCCCCCTAGAATTTCCCTATCCCTCAACAACAGGGAGGGTGCGGACATTAAATATAATGGCCCATTTGATATATTCCTACTGAACGTGAATTACTTTACGTACTACAACATAGAGTAAAGTGCTACTTCACAGACTCGCAACTGAAGGCAGAACGAGAATGCAGTGCCTGTCCTGGTATTGCTACAATGTACCTTTGAAGTACATTGTAAGGCCAGGTATTAAACATGAGAAACATTGTTTCATCAGAATTTGCAAACAGTCTGGATAGAAGCAGAGTAGTTAAAATACTCAAAAACAGGACAACTTTTTGGACTTTTGAAGAAGACATGTTTCGATCGATCTTTGATCATCGTCAGTTGCAAATGAGTTACAAAGAAGTTACAAAAAGTTTTATGAGGCTATTACAGCAATAACAAAAGCAAATATTTACAAAAAAATTGCAAAGAATTTAAACTAATAAGAGGCACGACAAAGGTGGAAAACACTGAAAACAAATTAAAATGAAAGAGTTTTTAATTAATAATTAGCATGATAAAGTTGCTTGTTTAAAGTAGGTTTAAAGAGGGTTTAAAAAGCGAGGTGCAGCCAAGTTGTTTTTAACCGACTTCAATAAGGTGTTTGGATACCCAATGAAACACTCTGCAGGCAGTAAAAGCCTTACTGGATGATCACACACAACAAACTCCTGATACCCCTGAGTTCAAACCATTTACAACAATTTTTATTAAAATTATAATAACAAAAATTCTCTTTCAGGTGGGCTTCAACATAAATCTTGACAACATAGGAAATCCAGATTCTGCTTTTCCCGATGCTGTGTCCAAAACTCTACAAGGATTACAATCGAGTTTTCAAAACCCATTTTGGATGTTTCAGACATCCATGTTTCCATATCAAAATTCCATTATTGAAAATGTAAAATATCTCCGTAACTTTGCCAAGAAAGTCATCGAAGAGCGGTGCTTGGCTTTGCAGAATGGAGAGGAAACACCAAAAGATATTTTGGAACACATCCTAAAAGAAGCACAAGACAATCCTGATGTTGATATCGATGACTTGGTGGATAATTTCCTGACAATTTTTATTGCAGGTATATTACACATTGTTCCAAAATTGCAGCCAATTTATTATTCTTTGCCTATGCATGAACTTGTTCAATATCTAGTCATTTTGGCCACCAAAATGGTCTTGGAAAGATCTATCCATTGAACACATAAAATCATACCCCTAGCCCTACTCTATGTGATATAATTGACCACCTCTCAAACATCTACATGTAAATATTTTTTAACTTGTGAATACTGGATGAAGGAGTCATAGACAGTGACAAGTATGCAAATTCCTTCCATCTATCGGCTGTAAACTTTTCTTTTTGTAATTCCGCTGACCAGTGCGTAAGGCTTGTGCATATATTTTGCCCGTTCCAAATGGGTTAGGTTATGGTCACCTGCTTTTACCCATGGGATAGCATTGGTGAGGGGGGCAGGGGGAGGGGGTTGGTAGCACAAATTGTGTAGGAGAGAGTCCAAAGGTTGTTTCTTAATGCATGTCTCTAAAGATAGAACTCATTTACTTTACTGATCACTGCTCAAGAGCTGCAAAATGAGATATAGTTTGGGGGTATACCTACTAGCATGTATGAAGAGAAGGATGTTTTTTATGTTTTAAACCCCTTTGCTGTCAAAGCTGCAACTTCCTCCGTTTAAGATGGCATAAGCTATGAATCATAATCATCAGAACGATCAGAGATAATGGAACAGTTTTCCCGACGATGTAGTGCAAGCATCGATCTTGGCCTCTTTTAAAAAGAGGCTTGCCAGTCTTGATTACTAGACATGACCATTCTTTTTCTTTATTTGTTATAATTAAAAATAATAATTAAGTTTTACTAATTTATTGTTGAAATCTTCAGAAGTGAAGGAGGCAAGTTTAATGGAAGAAGAAGAAACCTTTCAAATGTTTTTATAATATTATTACCAGTTTGGCAGTTTGGAAAATAAGGGGATTCACCTAAGGGCTTAAGCAACTTCATTACCATTTCTCTGAGTACAGTGAAGGTAGTTTGTTTCAATAAGCCATATAATCTCATTTATTTATTTATTTATTTATTATCTTTTCATTGACAGGACAAGAAACTACCTCAAACCAGCTGTCATTTACTTTGTATGAAATTTTGAACCATCCACAGATTGAAGAAAGGTATGTAGCTCAAAACAACACTCTTTTCTAAGGCAAAAATCCTTTGTTCTGATCTAATGTAGATGTAGGGGTCCCATATAAAAGCTGTAATAAATGTATCTCTGCTGAATCCCTTCAAGTTATGGAATAGGGTCTGCTGATAGACTGATAGATCTAGTGAATAGAGACAGGTTGGATTTTCTTCTCATAGCATTTAAACCTTGAACTCCCAAGAGTGCCAAAAATCAAAATTCAAGAAAAATCCTAAATTTCCTTTTTGTAAAATATGGAAAAACAAATGGTACCATGCAACAGTGCTGCTGAAGAGGTTTCATTTGAATGGTAACACGATAGGATTTTGTTCACAAAACTCAAAAGTTGACTATGGGAGTGAAAGGGTTTAAAAAAAGTGAGATACGAAGCTCTCCAGTAGTGAGATTTTCCCCTTAGCTTCTACAAAGCCAGATGAAAAATCTAGCGACGAAGAAGGTAAAAGTGATTATTTTGTTGCATTTGGATGGGTCTGAGGCTGGACACAGACCCAAAGCCGTAAATTGACTAAGTGTGTTATGTTCAGGCAGTATTTTGTGTCGCTGTAGAAAAGGAGCAATATATTTCCAGAGGCATTGAGTGTGATTAGAAGTTGCTATTTCTTGCCAGGATCTTAAAAGAGATTGAAGAAGTCATTGGTTGTCGTCAGACTGTGGAATATGAAGATCTTGACAAACTTCAATATCTCAACCAGACACTAAAGGAGAGTTTACGAAAGCATCCTCCAATTGCCGCCACCCAGCGTATTCTTCAAAAGGAAGACGATTTCGGTGGTTACAAAATACCTGAGAATACCCCAGTGGTTATTTCTTGTTTTGCCATACACAAATCTCCTGAATTCTGGGAATCTCCAGACGAGTTTGACCCAGATCGTTTTTCTCCATCTCGTAAAGAAGCTATATCGCAGTCAGTGTATTTTCCATTTTCTCTAGGACCACGAACTTGCATTGGAAAGACTTTGGCTCAGTTTGAGGCAAAAGTTTTGATGGCAAGGGTCCTGAGAGAGTTCAAGTTTGAGATTCTCCCTGGTCAAACTGATCAAGTTGAGGAGAATTTGACATTAAGGCCTCGGGATGGTGTAATATGCACTTTAACTCTGAGGTAGTCTATTTAATTTTAAATTAGCTCATCAAGCTATAATTTAATTATAATAATTTAATAATTATATTTAATCATTATTCATGCTAGGGACTCAACTAATTTTTTTGTCATTGTCACCTAAACTATCCTAACCTATCTCTTGCATCATTTAATGTAGAACTTCTAAGAGTGTAGGCAAAAGTTTCTGCAGTCATTAAATTGAAATAATTTTTTTATTTATTATGCTGTACTAGTTGAACCCCATTATGATTAAGTCTGGATGTAGCTCAGATGCTAACATATTGCATGAAATTGCAAAAACAAGTTCCCGCAAAAAATCGTTCCACCGTTTCTTCTCTGCCAAAAAATACAATTACAATATAAATTTATATAGTGCCAAATCCTAACGTCTTAAGGCACTTTACAATAAACAAACTGTAAGTACCAGATTACTTAATTAAAAGCATGCGTAAAAAGAAACAGTTTAAAATTAGATTTAAAATTACCCACAGAGATACATGTACAAGCTCTCATTGGTTGAGAGCTTGTACATGTAAAAATTGGTAAAAAATTCCAAAGTTTAGGTGCACAGACAGAAAATCACCATACGATTTGAAGGGCACAAAATTAATAACTGCCCTTTATCATCCCTTTTTAAAACCCATTCACTCCCAGAGTCAATAAATTATGGAGACATGTAGTGTAGTTCTAACTTTTGAGTCTGTTGATGAAATCCTATGGTGTGACCATTCAAATGAAACCTCTTCAACAGTACTTTTGCATGGTACCATTTGTTCTAACTTTTGAGTCTGTTGATGAAATCCTATGGTGTGACCATTCAAATGAAACCTCTTCAGCAGTACTTTTGCATGGCACCATTTGTTTTAACTTTTGAGTCTGTTGATGAAATCCTATGGTGTGACCATTTGGATGAAGCTCCTTTAAATTGGCAGAACTTTTGCATGGTACCATTTGTTTTGAATATTTTTATAAAACAAAATTTGGAATTTTTCTTGAATTTTGATCTTTGGCAGTCTTGGGAGTTGAAGGGAAGCAAGAGCTATGGCTTCAGTAGTGAGAAACTGAGAACTAGCAGACATTGCTCAGTTAAACTTAATACATTATTACACAACTAAGTCAGTCAGAGGGCCAATAACTAAAATCAACCAATCGGAATGCTCAATTGCCAGTCCAATATTCTCTAAGTATTGGACCGGGCGTTGTCCCAATTGTTCCTCCTGCCGGCAGGAGTTGTGTAATAAATTTCTTATAACCAAGCTTGCTCAGGACCATACTAGGAGAATATCTGCCCTTGGTCTTTTTTGTACAGACCTCGCTGCGCTCGGTCTGTACTGTCAAGACCTAGGGCCGATATTCTCCCAGTACGGCCCTCG